>JAVJIF010015863.1:0-79511 GCA_038442645.1 Agave tequilana
GCTCCATTCGAGTAGACTGACTCTTCCACAAATGGTCCTTCCCATTTGGGCTGAAATTTTCCTTTGTCTTATGTGTCATTACCATCAGTCTTATGACAGGTAAGACCTGGTCATCTTTCTTAAAAGTTCGCTCCTTAACTTTCTTATTGAAGGCTCTAAAAATTCGAGCTTGATAAAGTTTGATTTCTATTGAGCTTGCAGGCGTTTTAACGTCCAAAGCTTCCAGTTCTTGGAGTCGCAGCCGATACTTCTCCTCATTTGTCATCTCCGTTGTCAAGGCAATGCGTAGAGATGGGATCTGGATTTGTATTAGGAGTACAGCTTTACACTCATATACCAAAGAGAATGGTGTAGCATTCGTCAGAGTTCTCACTGTTGTGTGATACACCCATAAGCATTCACCAACTTATCGTCCCAGTCGCGTTGGCACTTCGAGACGAATTCTTAAGAAGTTTCCTAATGGACTTGTTGAAAGCTTCTGTAAGGCTATTAGTAGCAGGATAATATGTCGTTGAAGACACACTCTGAATCCTAAATTTGTTGCAGAATCTTTGGAATGCTTGGCTGACGAAACTGAGACCCATTATCATAGACAATCTGTCGTGGCATGCTAAAGCAGTAGACCATGTGATGTTTAATGAACTTGATCATGTCAGATGTCTTTACCTCTCTCTAGGGGATAACTTCTGCCCACTTGGAGAAAGTAATCAGTTATGGCTAAAAATAAACTGATGTCTTTTGGATGAAGACGGGCTGATAGGACCAACCACGTTCCATTTCCCACATCTAAATGGTCAGGAAGAAGTTGTAGGACAAAGATGTCCTGGTGCCTGATGAATGAAGTTACCATGGATCTGAAAAGTGTGGCATCGCTTAGCTTAAGCGATGGCGTCAAGGAACATCTTTGGCCAATAATATCAAAGTCTTCGGAGTCGATCTCCAAGTTTTGAACCAGGATAGTGATCTCCACACATACCGTCATGAGCCTCTTTGAGTGCTTCCTGTGCCTCTTATGTGATAAGCAGCGGAGAAGGATTCCATCATGCGATTGGCGATACAATGTTCTTATGATCACTTGTAGTAGAATTTAGGGGCTTTCCTTCTAATGGCAACCGCCTCTTTAGGGTCATCGGCAGATGTCTTACAATGCATAGTCGATGTACGGGAATTGCCAATACCTAAACTCTGAACCTACTGAAGTCTCTAGAGTTTCTTTGACTGAAAGTTTCCTACTGGAATTTGATCATTTTTTAGTTAAAGTTTCAGACAGTACAAGTCATGGCTGTGACGAGTACTAAGAGCCAAGGAAGCGGGGAGGGACGCAGTGCATCTGCATGTGTATTTTGTTGGCGAGATACATGGTCGATGTAGAAGTTTCTGAAACCTCTCTACCATGTGGATAGTTGCATTGTGATAGGGTACTAAATCTCCATGTTTGACTTCATACTCCCCGCGAAACCTTGTTAACGATGAGGTTTGAATCACTGTATGCTTTAAGGTTTTTAACAGCAATCTCATCGACGATTTGCATTCCTATTAAGAGAGCATTGTATTCCGTTACATTATTGGAACAGGCTCATTTAATGAGAGAATGCACTTGGATTACATAGTTCTGTGGGGAGACAAGTACTACCCCACTCCTACTACGATATTTCCTCAAGGATCCGTTCTTGATGTGCCGTCAAAGAAGAGTTGCCACACCTGTCCTTTGAAAGATGTCTGAGTCAAGAAAACTTCAGCGACCTCATCTGGAGATTTTCATAAAGTTGATCGTTCTTGGATCTGGATGCTCAGCTAAAAAATTTGTCACTATCTGTCCATTCATAGCTTTTTATGGTAGGAATTGCATCTCATATTAGGAGAGCAATATGACCCATTTTGCCAATCGACCATCAGCGTGATGGCCTCGTTATAAGCAATCTTAAAGGATTGAATTTTGATATGACATGAATGGTTTGGCCCGAATCAAGTAGCGTCGCATCTTCTGGGCGGTGAAATACCAACGCCAAGCATTGTTTTTTGATCAGGTAGTATTGATATTCAGCTCCGATCATTATTCTACTCAAGTAATAAATTGTTGCTTATGTCCCTGATCATTTTTCTGGGCTAGCAAAACTTCTAGAGAATGATCCATAGCTCAAACGTATATCAGGAAAGATTTCCTAACACCAGAGCTATAAGGACAGGTGGATCAGTGAGATACCGCTTGATTTCCTCGAACGCTTATTGACAAGCATTGTCCAGATGAATAAAACACCCTTCTTCATCAATTTGGTGAAGGGCTGACATCGTCCTGAGAGATTTGAGATAAACCTCTGGATATATAGGCTAGTCACCCTTGCAATCCTCTAAGCTCTCTAAGATTCTTAGAGGTTGCATCTCTTGGACGGCACGAAAACTTTTCTGGGCAAGGTGGATTCCTTTGGATGTTACGACAAACCCAAGAAATTCCCTCTGGCTACCCTCAAGAAGGATTTGGTGGAATTCATCTTCTATTGATGTGCAATGATATTAATTACTATCTTCATATTTGCTATGTGATCGCCTTTGACATGACTTTTCACTGCAATATCATCTACATAGCATTTCATTGTTTTGCGTATTATGCTCATGAAAAAAATTGCATTCATAGCTCTCTGGTATATTGCCCCACAATTCTTCAATCCGAAGGGCATCACAGTATAGCAGTACACCCAAAGGATGTATGCTTCTCATTGTCATGGTACATCTTAATTTGATTGTATCCAGAGAATCCGTCCATGAAGGACATCCATTCAAACTCACACGTCTTGTCGATCATAACATCTGTGATTGGCAGGGGGAACTCATCTTTAGAACATGCTTCATTTAGATCACAAAAATCAATGCAAACTCCGATCTTCCAATTCTTCTTAGTGACGGGGACGATATTGGCTACCCAAATCAGGGTATTGTTCTTCCCTGATGAAACCAGAGTCTATAAGCTTCTTGACTTCTGACTGAATTTTATTCCATCTCTAAATTGCCTCCCTGTTCAGATGGAGGCTTGGAAGACTTAGAATTGGAATGTTCCTCCTCCTCGGTGTGTGCAGAGGAAGAGCTTTTCCCTTCCTTCCGCTTGTCCTTAGACTTCTTGAATGGAGTCTTGGCCTTTAGATTCTTTTTTATCCTCAAACAATTGCGAAAGCATCTACTTGAGGTTGTTGATAGATTCTTGCTGAGCATGAATCATATCGAGTTGCTCCCTTTGGGCCTGAGCTTATTGTTCAAAGCGCCTAGCCATTTCTTTAGAAGTGCTTGCCATACATGCGAAGGCTTCTTTCTCTACAGAAGAGTTCGAGGCCTGTGATTCTGCGATGGCAGAATATGACTCACTTATTTCAATGCCCCGAATTAGGGCACTGTAGTCCACTGGAGCTATTACACCATTTGAGTGCAGTATACCAGTACACTCTTTCTAACTTGGTGTTAGACTCGTCGGAACTGACTATTGGCTACTTCTCCTTTGTTCTGTTTGGCGTAGTGCTTGGACCTACCATTTTCACAGTAACTTCAGGGTACTCTGCATCAGAGAAGGTTCTTGTGCGGGAGCGATGCTTTTGGCCTAGCGAGGGACTGACTAGATGATAACAGGTTGAACACCAACTGTTTGCTTACATTCGAGCAGCAGTGGCATTCAAAGAGCACCGCTGTGATGAGCCGTTCACAGTAGCATAGTGGAAAGATTTGATGAACACTCCTCTCTTTTCAAGTAGTCCCTTAGATCTGTCGAAGGGAAATCAAAGAGACTAGCCTCGAGTCCTTGAAAATGAGGACTTTTCAGCTCCCTTCTGAGCCTAGCCATCGGAAAGAGAATATTAACCTTACATCGCAACTCCGAGACACAAGCTCAGGGGCACAAGGCTCAGGGACTCAGAGTTCACGTTTTGTAGAATAGACATGACTCTCGCATTTTGGTTTTGAGACACGAGTCTCGTGCCTCTACTGATAAGAGACGCGGACCTCGCATTGCTAATTGTCGCTTTTGCCTGGCGACACTTGAGAGACGTAGACTTCATGAGTCCCACGTTATGTAGTAGAGACGTGAGTCTTGTGTCTCTGAGAAGAGACGCGGACCTCACATTGCTGATCATCACGTCGGTGAGATAGGTCTCAGAAATGCGAGCTTCTCCAGCTCTGCGCTTTGGTATTCAGACACAGACTTCGCGCGTCTGACACAGTTCAGAAGGGATATGGGCCTGAGCCTCGGGTCCTGTATCTGTCGGACAGATGGTTTTTTTTAGCTTCTTTCATCTGTTGCGATGTGTGTGACGCCTTTATCGATGTTCAATATTCTGGTTACGCCTCACGGGTTGTTGAGGACCCTCGGTAATCTGGAGCTGTGGAATGTTGAGGGGAGGGGCATGGCAAGATTGGTCTTCAATAATGTTGGCCTTGCGGGCCTCGTAGGAGACGTTGACGTGGGCCACGCACGCCCACGCGGCCAAAAATATCCCTATTTGCGAAGGGCATCTTTGGGAAGTCTCCGAAGAGATTGAGAGCGGATCTTGAGGAGACCTTGCAGTACTGCTATGCCACCTTGGGTTATTGGAAAAAGAAGAGAGGAACTCTTCGTACTTTTCCTGATCGAATTTCACAACGAGTGACTTGACCATTTTTTTCATGAAACTGACATCACCTTGCACCACAACTTGCTCATAGTAGAGAAAGCGGTCCCAGGGAGTCACCATCTCTTGTACGGGGAGAAAGTTGAAAAAATATTGCAAAATTTTTTTGAATCAATAAAAAGTTATAATAACTCAAATTTCAACTATAAACAGAAAGAAGACACTCAAACTCAGATCCCCTCTTTGTTTAAGGCTGGGTTCTTTGCGTAGCAGTGAAAAGTGAATCTTATTTTTCATTGACTGGGTGAACGTTAATGCTTCTTCAGAACTTTTCCCCTTGGATCACGGATGGAGTAGCACAAACTCCTATCCAATAAAATCTTAAAGAGATTTAGGAAAAAAAAACTTAAACTCAGCAAGTTGGTAAAAAGAGTTGAACTCTTTGTAAAGCTAATCTTCCTCAGCTCAAAATCCCAACCTCTTTTCAATAGCAAACTGAGCTATTTATACGATTTTCAAGGGTAAAATTGTCTCTTAAAAACTCTCCATGATAGGGGTTAACTCCTCACATTACGTGGGCAGTATTTGACCCAGTAATGGGAGTAGTTATAACTGAGACGCAAGACTCCTCTCCAGTTGGAATGCAGGCTTGAGCTCTGTGTTTAGCTATTAATATGATGTTGGATGCGGGCCTTGTGCTTCGCATTTGGGCATTGCTGGGTATAAAACGCGAGCCTTAAACTCTGTGTTACCTCATGATATTGTATTAGACGCGCGCCTCAAGCTTCGTGTATGCGACGCAGGGTTCAATCTTTGACACAGGACTCAAACTTTGTGCCTGAGCACTCAAGTAGTACTGAGACACGGGCTTTGAATTCTACGTCTTGGCATTGCGATGGTGTTGAGACGCAAGCTTCGAGCCCTGTGTTTTGCCTTTACAAGAGTGGCTTTGATTAGCCTTGCGTCTGAAGCATGCACCCTATTATCTGATGACTTATCTCCAGTGATTTTTAGAAATTTTACACCATACTTTCTCCAAAATTTGTTCTCGGTGACTCATCTCCATCACAATACCAGTCGTCCAAGTCATCATACAAGTCTATCATCTCCCCAGTTAGTATCCCAGGATATACCGCTAAAAATAAACCCTCTCTCGGGCCCCGTCTCAGTATCCTCTATGTCAAAAGCTCTGGAGTGTCTCCTGTCATACTCTCTGCATAACTGATCATCACATTAATCTTTATCTGAACTAGTGGCACCACTTCTTCTCACTCTACCTGGACCATGGCTACTATAATGATCTTAGGATCAATTTAATCCCACTCAAAGTTATAGTCCATAGTGTCAACTGTCTAGCTAGTACTTGAGCTCTCTGAGCTACATATCGGCCAAGGCACATCAGAATCATTCATCTATATAATCAATAGAAAGAACTGTATCAAAACTCCACTCATATAGGTCAAAACATAACTAATAAAATGACAAAAGGATGAATATTGTTAATTTAAAATTGTTATATTCCTCAATCTAATAATCTTTTTTACTTGTACAGAAATAAGCTTTCACGACACCCATTTCATGTCGATTATAGCATTAACTTATGTGAAATCAAAAGGCCGGTGGCAATTTTGAAATTAAAAATGAGTATAAGTTGAGTAATGAGTATATGTTGATCGTTGTTTTTTGAAAAAAATGAATGAGATTCCATGTCGGTTCGTCAAAGAACCACATTGAATCTCTACAATTTAATGTTAGTTCTAAAAAGAACCGATGTCAATTATTTTTATAACGTCAGTTTTATTTACAACCGACGTCTTTGCAATGTCAGTTCAATTCAGAACCGACGTATTAGCTCATTTCGAAATGCGTGCACGAAACATGCCACAATTCTAATCCCATCTCTCTCGCACCCCCTCGAGCCCCTCATCTCGCCTCTCTCATCTCTTTCTCACTTACTTTCTCCCTTCAAAACCCTCCTCTGGCTTCCACCAGCCTCCCTCGAGCGCTTCCACCAGCCTCCCTGAGCACCTCCACGGATCTCCTCGAGCACCTCTGCTGGGCTCACTGTTCTGGCGCCTCCACCAGCCCTCCTCCTCCCATACCTTCACCAGCCTCCCTCCTCCAATGCCTCCACCAGCCTTATGCCCTCCTCGAGCGCCTCCACTGGCCTCCTTCCTCGGCGCCTCCTCCTCCAACGCCTTCACTGCCATCAAGCTCGACACACAGGTGAGTTTGATTGTTCTATTAAGCTAATTTGTCTCAAATTTTCAACTATCTATCTTTTCAAACAAATTGTGGTGAGTTTTCCCTAGAAATATTTTTGATAGATAAGTGCACACAATAATCAATAACATGATTAACTAGTACGCCCTATTAACTAGAGCATACAAAAATTTTCACCATTTGTCTCCTTTTAGTACACCCTATTATATAGTGTGTGTGGTGGTGGTGGGGGGGGGGGGGGGGTTTGTGTGTGGTGGTATTGGTGTTGTGTCATGCTGGGGGGGGGGGATGTATTGGGTGGGGGTGTGTGGTGCTTGTGGTGGTGGTGTACATTCAAGCTTAATGTGTGTGTGTGTGGTGGTAGAGTGTATGCGTGTGTGTGTGTGGGGTGGGGGGGGTGCGCGCGCGCGCCATGCTTGATGTGTGTGTGATGGTGGTTGTGTGGTAGTGTGTGTGTGTGCCATGCTTGATGTGTGTGTGGTGTGTGTGTGGTGGTGGGTTGTGGTGTGGTGGTGGTGTGTGCGCGTGCCATGCTTGATGTGTGTGTGTGTGTGTGTGTGTGTGTGTGTGTGTGTGGTAGTGTGGTGTTGATGGAATGTGTGTGTCATGCTTGATGTGTGGTGGGTGTGTGACACTTGATGTGTGCTTGATGGTTATGAAAAAGAATAGTAAATTTACTCTATGCATGATATGTATTGTTGTTAATTCAATATTTTGTTTTGATGTTTAGACTAGGTAAACATGAATCAAAAATGAATGGATGCTAATAAGTTAAGTACCAAGTATTAAAATGATTGAAAGTACACCTAGAGGGGGTTGAATACGTGTAATGCTAATCTAATAGATAATAATAAGAAAATGCAATAATTAATAAAAGAATGATGCAAACGGTCAACTCAAATCAAGAAGTAAAGCCCGATTCCTTATGAAGAGTTCTAGAATTTCTCCTCTATATTCTCCAGACAATGAGTTGAAGTGCTCAATTACCTTCTTGATTGAGAAAGTGAAAAACCGACAAGTAGAAATGATGCTAGTAATGAATAGCAAGTGCTAATGAAAGTGAAAACACTAGTGTAAGCAATGCAAGTAGAGTAGAGCAAGAAAGAAAGTGATCGCAAAAATAAATAATTTATTTCGAGGTTCGAGCATCAAGCTCTACGTCCTCGCCTTCAGCGTGTGAAGGATTTTTACTATCCACTAAGAATCTGTCCACAAAGGAACAACAATAGTCTATATAAGACTGGAGTACAAAACTCCAACTCTCAATTCTTTAAACAAGAGATAGAAAAAAGCCAATTAGGTTTACAAAGCTCTTACTTACCACAAAGATTACAAACGATCTCTTTACAATTTTCTATAGTATTTGATGTGAGATGAAGCTCAAGAAGTTTGCGAAAGAGAAAATTAGTTGAAATGAATCAATTTAAGAACTGAAAACGTTGCAGAAGAAATTGTTTTGAAATGAGAGCATTTGAAACAAGAAAGCTTGAAATCTTTTATTTGAAATAAACTTGATTTTTTAAATATTTTCAAAAAATAAAAATCCTTTGTACCTCTACAAATGAACCATATATATATATATATATATATATACTATATATATATATATATATATATATATATATATATATATATATATATATATAATATATAGACACACACATACTTATACTTATATATATATACATACATATATATATGTATATATACATACATATATATATATATGTATATATACATACATATATATATATGTATATGTATATATATATTATATATATATATGTATATACATATATATATATAGTCAAATGATAACACTGTTAGAAGAGCTCATCAGGTCATTAAGAAAGAGATTAAAGTCAAAAAGGGCAAAAATACATGTTGGAGAATAAGTTAAAATCTCAGGTTTTAAAAACTAGTCGTTACTGTAGCTCTGACAGAATTTTGGTGGGCCAATCGACTGACAGTTCAAAATTTGAACTATCTGTTGGACTTCGGTCGACCGTCCGGTCGATCTATCTCACACCGAGAACAAAAACTTGTCAGTTGGTCGTTTGCCCGGTCAACCGCTAGGGTTGCCGGTCGACTGGTCGATCGTCCGACAAACGTGCATAGCATGCACAAACTGACAGCCAAACATAGCCACGAGATCGATTGGCTGACCGCCTGGTCGACCGATCCGGCATAAAACCAATTTTTGAAATACTTTTTGAAATCAAGCTCATTTTTAAACTTTTGTATTGGTTTGAAAAGTGTTTGGCAATATATAAGCTATGAGATACATGATATAAACTGGATATATAAATTTGAAAAAATATGAGATATGTTTCAAATATCAAACCTTGTAAAATACCAAAATGAGAAAAAACTATATATCAAAACTTATTTTTTGAAAACTTATATTTTGTGTGGGTGACTTCTTGAATATCAATTCTACACACTATACTTTAAACATGCTTTTATCTTACAAATGTACCTATGTCTTCAAGCAACCTTCAAGAGGGCTTCTCCAAAATGTAAATCTTGATCGTCCAAACTCGAAACCTTTTCTTGAGTGATCTTGAGAGTAGTATACCTTTCTTTTGAGGAAGAATACACCAATAATGTTCTTAGAACCTGAAATACTTAGAAAACACACAAACTTGATTAGTAGCGATTAACATCTTGTGGTTTGTAATTATCAAAATAAAACCAGAGAGTGTACCTTTGAGTCAACAATCTGCCCCTTTTTGATGACGACAAAACAAGTGAGATATTGAGAATAGACAAATATAGAGAGCTTGAAAAGCTCCCCCTAAAATTATGCACATCTATCAAGTTCAATTATTTATGACTAAAGAATGTGACAATTTCAAAATAAGTCATCATATGCATATAGGTATAAATATTAAATACGAAAGACTATACAAAAACATACCAACCTCCATCCATGCCTCCAACTACCAAATAGGTATGCAAGAAAGCAAGGCATACAAACATGAAATAGAGGTAATAGCAAGTAGCTGAATTATAAATCTCTAACTCATAAATCTCTCCAATACCAAAAACTCATAAATCTTCTCCTCTTTTTTCCATATATCAGAAAAAGACTCAAAAAACCAAGTAAAACTAATAGATACCGATAGAATGAATTGAAAGTATATTAATGTTGATACCAATTTTATTTTAAAATGAGCAAAATCATACCAATTTAAAGTAAACACACAAAAAATTCAAAACATAAATACCAAAAAAAAACACTAATTTGAAAAAACTCAAGGTTCCATAATGCAAACAATCAATTCACCACAAATGAAAAAAAATCTATTAAGATCAAGTGGTTTAATAAAAATAGCCGCTAATTAAAAATTGATAGAAATATAGTCAATCTCAATATCTCTTTGCTCATAATAATCTCGAAGAAAGTGATATCTAATCTCTGTGTGCTTGATCATGCTATATGATTTACATTCTTGTCATATAAGTGGTACTAGTATTATAACAAAATATTTTAATATGGTCAAAATGTACATCATAATCAAGGAGAGTATGTTTCATTCAAAGGACTTGCGCACAACAAGCCTCGGCCGCAATATACTCCGCCTCGACGGTTGAGAGTGCTACAGAATTTTATTTCGTAGAAGACTATGACATGAGACAATTTCCTAGAAATTGACAAGTTTTACTAGTGCTCTTCCTATCTACTCTATAAAGGCATAGTCGGCATCTGAATAACTCGTCATAGGGATTGTCCGGTCTTCAGATACCTAGTTTCCATATCATATAAAAGAAACTGATGTTGAAAAGGTCTTCCAATGTCAGTTACGTAGTAGAACTGACGTTGAAAGTAGGGTTTCCACATTGGTTCTTTTAGGAACTGATGTGAAAAATTGGCATAAGCAGAATTTAAAAGGTGCTTTCTATATCGGATCATTTTAGAACCAACGTGGAAATTGCTAGTTTGTAATGTCTGTTATCAAAAGAACCGACATTAAATATCTACTTATCACATCAGGAAAAAACCGACGTTGAAAATTAAAGACTTTCCACATCAGCCAGATAGACGTCAGTTGCTTAATTTATTTCAATGTCGACTTAGACCCGACGTGAAATGTCTTTTTTGTACGGATGTTTATCTTGCACGAATTTTTCAACGATGATTTTTCGTTTTGGATGAACCTAGGTTCAACTGATATTTAAATCATTCCCTTGATCCAGTGTCACATACCACTAGCAGTCTATCCTAAAGGCCCGCACCCTCAGTTGATCCATCTGAATCAAGATATACGGGTATCTAGATTCAGGCGCAAAAAAAACTCAAATATCACACGATTCAGGGTTAATCCATCACGTAAAACCCGCTACCCCTCTACAACTACCCTTTCTACAATTATACAATCGTTCAAACAACACACATGTACATACACATCAATCCTACGGATTACTCCAAATAGATCATGTCCCTAAGCTTATACTCCTTAGGCCCTATACCTTAGCTCTACTCTTCATCTTAAACCTTCGCTCTGATACCAACTGTAACGGTCCCATATTTAATTAGGTTAATTCTCTAACTTAACCGCTAATCAAAGGGATGATAGTAAAAACTTATCACTTGATCATACTAAGTTTCGACAACTTCTCTTCTGAAATTCATCACTTTTCCATATACAAATATCATCAATAACCTACATGGCTTAACACCAATCTCAACATTTCTTAAATGTGTAAACAATCACCTACGCAATAACAATAAGATTTCATCCTGACCTCGCCTACTTATTTATAATTCACAACACGCACGCGTGCGCACACAGATACATACATACATGCATATATATAGATTTATACACACACACACACACACACACACACACACCCACCTATACATATACATATATATATATAATATATATATTATAGATATATATATATATATATATATATATATATATATATATATACATATATATATATATATATACATATATATATATATATATATACTATATATATATATATTATTTATACATATATATATATAATATATATATATATATATACACATAATATATATATATATATATATATACATATATATATATATATATATACATATATAATATATATATATATATACATATATATATATATATATATAATATATACACACACACACATATAATACACACATACCACACACACATATATATAACATATATATACACACCACACCACACACACACACATATTATACATGTGTGTGTGTGGTGTGTGTGTGTGTGTTGTGTGTGTGTGACACCATAACTGTTATACATCATGGTCCATCACATCTTGTCCATCACATCTTAACAAGTTACTACAACTGCATCATATACGTCATAACTATCATATAAGGAGATACAACCAACCACATTTAACAAAGTACATATATTTACTCTAGCACATGTTATTATACATTTGAGTTCCAAAAGCTTGTATAACAAAATAAGAAAACATCCCAAGAGAAGGATCTTGTTTTCTAAGCGAAATCTTCATTCTCTCCCCGACTACTTCCCAACCTTAGGCGGAACCTTTAGCTTTTTTTAGCCCTGAAAGGAGGGGTTAACAATAGGGTGAGCCGGATAACTCAGCAAGTAAAAAAATTAAACTAACATAATAACATCATTAACATGCATAATAGGCAATTACACAACATGCATAGTTGTCAAAATTATGTAGAAGAAGAGTATCCATCACAATGCATGTAATATACATTTCTAAATGAATCTACATGCATGCACATGACGATTTAACTTAGTTTGGTTTCATAAGTCTTTAGCACCATCTTCACACCCATCGGTTTCACCCTGTCCTTTCTCTGAAAATACAATTTTACCTCGTCTTCGCACCCACCAGTTCCACCTGATCCCTTCCTCCGAAAACACAATTTCGCCCCGTCTTCGCATCCACCAGTTCCACCTGATCCCTTCTTCTAAAAACATAATTTCATTATGAATTAACAATATTTAACTTTTCTTTTTACATAATGGTTTGGTCTTACCATTCTTGTAGTTATAACAACACATAATATTTTTCACATAACAATGATGAAAGCAAAAGAACTTATCGCCAATACTAGCATGCAATATCTTTTCATATATCCATAATGAATGCATAAGGAACTTGTCACCAATACTATCATGCAATATTCTTTTCACACATATATATATATATATATATATATATATATATATATATATATATATAGAGAGAGAGAGAGAGAGAGAGAGACTTGTTTCCTTCTAAAAGAATTTGAGCACGGATCCTTCCCACTCAAATTCAACCCTCCAATATTCGAATACAAGATCTACTCTGTTGAAGTTGATCTATATTATTTGAAGTATCTATAAACCAAAAATCAAGTGTTTTTAATACTTTTTGCCCATCCATCAAGCGGCGCAAAATGAACGGCCAAAAGTAGTGAGTTGGTTAGATCTATGTCTTTTGACATACAAATTCTCGATTCGACCATTTCATTATGATCTAAACATTTAAAAGCCCTTGCAAACCAAATTTTATTAGGTTTCAAATGTTTTACACCGTTAAATTAACCAACTCACTATTTAGATTGTCTGTTTTTTTCCTACTTGAAGGATGAGTAAAAAAGTATTCAAAACACTTGATTTTTGGTTTATAAATACTTGAAATAATATAGATTAACTTCAATGGAGTGGATTTTGTGTTCGAATATCGGAAGGTTATATTTGAGTTGGAAGGATTTGGGCTCAAATCCTTTTGGAAGGACACAAGTCTCTCTTTCACACACACACACACATGATGAAATGCAAAAAGGACTTGTCACCAATACTAGCATGTAACATTCAACACCAAGAAGAAACATCCCCCACTTACATGAGTATTAACTCACATAATACAACAAGCACACATGAACAATCCTTTTAGTATCTCATTATGTTTCAACATGCATACATGAAACTTTCAAGCTTGATAACACATTTGTAGGATTTCAAGTTCTGTGCAACTTACACATTCAAGAGACTAGTCCCCCCCCCCCCCCCCGCCTAATGATTTATTTCAAACATAATGTAACATCTTATTTCTTTAATAATCAAATATATGGATTTCCTTTCTAGTTTCGATAAATATCAGATGTTTAAGTTTTTATGAAACTTCTAACTTTTCATCCATTACCATAACCTTTTTAGGATTTAAGAGTTTTACTTATCTCAAGAGATTCACCGATTTCCTTGCTCGGCTTTCTGATTTCACAAGAATCCTATATCAACATAGTCATTTTACTACTAGCTCTAGTATGAAGGAGAGATCAAGTTCATTTCAACACATAATTAACTTGCTACCTTGAAAAATTAGCAAGAATACTTCCGATTCAAAAACCTCGCTAAACTCGCATGTAAGGATAATCTTCTTCAAGCCGTGATCTTGATAATCTCAAGACTACAAGATTTTTGAGGTAAAGATTGGATTTTTAGAGTTTAAATTTCAAGAAAAGAAGAGAGAGGGGGAGTATATAAGAGAGAGAGTGAGAGGAAAGTGTGGGGGTCGGCTACTGCAGGGGAAGGCCGATAGTCTGTGGGTGGCCGCGGCTGGCCCAAGGTGGTAGATGGCCAAGGCAAATAGGATGGGAGTGGGAAAGGGAGAGAATGAGGAGAGGAAAAAAGAGGAGAGAGAAAGTGAGTATAAAAAATGAGAAATTTCTCATTCACATCATTTTTAAACTTCATCCAAATCCAATGGATGTGTGCCAAATGTCCCTCAAAACTCCCACACTCTATTTCTACCCTACACCTCCATCCACTTACCATACTCACCCCTTACCTCACCTTTACAGATCATCACCACTATTCAATCATGGTGAATGTTGAAAATGAGGGAGAGAGAAACTTATTCATTCATATCCCTCATGAATACAAATACATGTATAAAACATGTATATACACACACAAGTACACCCATTTATTTTATCTATCATGGATAATCCAAGTTGATTTTATTCTTGTGATTAATTACTCATGCTACATACAAAATCCAAATTTATTCGTCTAATTATTTTCCTCATTAGTAAACAATTAGAATATTGTACAAATATTCAGTATAATTACATATAACTATATATATAATGATCATGTGGGGGTTCTAATTATGATAAATTTTATATTGAGCATTACAATATATGTTGTGAGTATCCAGTGATATCTATATACAAAAATCGCCGTTAAAAATAAATGACAGAGGTTTAAAAAACCGTCATCTATCTAAACGACATGAAAAGTTCACAGCGGTTATGAACCACCGTCAAAACAAAACATTTCATAACGGTTATGAGAATAACTGTCGTTAACTGTCTATGAAATTTAACATTGGTTCTATTCAGAACCACCGTGAAAATTCAAATTAATTAAAAAAAATAAACTTTTAACAACGGTTCATTTTAGAACCGCCGTTACAAGTCAACTTTTAAAATAGTGATTATGTAAGAACCGTTGTTAAGAAAAATTAAATTAATTTAACTTTTAGCGACAGTTACCTACAGAACTGCCGTTAAAAGTTAGACCTTTAACGTCAGTTTTGATCATAACTGTCATTAAAAGTAAAATTAATTTAAAAAAATTAAACTTTTAACGGCTGTTCTCTAAAGAACGGCCATAAAAAGAAACTTTCCATGTGGTTCTTTACAAAATCGTCATTAAAAGTTTATTTTTTAAATTAATTTGTTTAAAATTCAGATCCTTTTAGAACTGATACACAATCAAATCGATACGAACTGATACAGAATTCAAAACTGATACAGAATAAAATAGATGCAAACTGATAACTCAATTGTTAAATCACAACAATGATATAACATATATAATATCAGTGCTGATACATAATCAAACAAGAGATCCTTCTAGATTTACAAAATCACAATAATGATGTAACATATACAATATCCAAAACTGATACAGAATTCATCAACAGATACAAAGAAGTATCAGAACTGATACACTAAAAGTAAAGTATCAGTGATCTACTCTGCTAGCTAAACTGATGGTTGCACAATAATGACTTGCCAATTAAAACCAAGAACATATAAGTAAGATTGGTAGGCCTCTATAAAAGGTTTGAAAAGGCCACCAATTTCATACAAGCTTCTTCACACACACACACACACACACACACACACACACACACACACACACACACTACATGCGCACACACACCACCACCACCACCACAACCACGACATACACACCCCACTACCACCACCACGACACACACACCCTACCTCCACCACCACACACATATCATAGATACACTACCACCACACATACACACACACCTCATATGCACACCCCTCCCCCACGCGCGCGTGCGTGCACCCCGTCACAGACATACACACCCCACATGCCCCCCCCCCCAACACACACACACTCCATATGCACACAACCCCCACTGACCACAACCACGACGCCCACCACCCCCCCCCCCCCCCATATGCACACATACTACCACCACTAAAACCACCACCATCACCACCACGACTCATACACGCACACACCACGCACACACACCACCACCACCACCACCACGACAAACACGCACACACTCCACATGCACCCCCGCCTCACATACACCCATCACCACTACCACCATCACACCCCCCCTCCCCCACACACACACATGTACACACACCACCACCACCTACACCACCACCACCACAACACACACCCCCCTCCAACACCACCACCACCACCACCCACACACACACAGACAAATAGAAAGCATGCACTTAATTGAAAATATGCACCAAAATAAAAACATGTACAAAATCAAATAACCTAAAAAATGAGTTTAAATTTATTATCCTCTTATGGAAGATAATTCACAACATATTTCGCTCACACTTCTCAAATCTCATCCAATTCTTCATTTGAATATCCGTTTTTATTATCAAACTGTAAACATATTGATTTATTTGTGTTAGTTTTAATATATACTAACAAAAGACATAAATTAACTTTAAAAAAGAGAATTATACCTTTTATAGGAATATGATTCATTTAATTTGTACATATCTCACACATAAACCAAATTACGTAGTATCTACACACGATACTATCGGATTGTTTAGGACACTAAAAAAATTAAAATTATGTTAAGTAAAATTTAAAACTTAAAGTGTTAAGTAAAATTTAAAATTTTGAAATAATTACCATAATACTCTTTCAAAAACTTTTGTTTTTTCTTCTGATTGGTTTGTGCAGCAAACATGGAGAAGGTCCTTTCCATAAATTGCAAAAAATAAACAAGAATACAAAATAATATTTTTAAGTAGAACTGATGAAAAAGAATAAAAATATCAAACACTCATATATTAATTATTTGACGGATCTGTTCTCTCACCTCGTGCCACAAGAGGTTAAACCAATATACCATGTATTTGCAAAGATCGATCACGCACAAAGTCCAATATGAAATATAAGAGAAAATCATATGAGAAATTAAATTAAATTAACAATTAAATTTAATATAAAAGATTAGTACTTATCATGTATTATATGTTTAAAATACAATCGACCTTTGTCACCTAATAGCATCGTGTCCGCGATATATCAGGCCTTATCGGCTGTTTCATCTACTTTGATTGCCACATTCCAATATGTATCAATAAAACCATATAGTTTAGTGAAGCCCACATCTGCACACTAATTATATAAAAACCTAAAATTATCATAAATTATCAAAAATTATCAAATATAAAACCTTTGTTATTTTATTCCTAAAAATGAATATACAGTAATGATAACTCACTTCATATACACAGCAATACATGTTGCACTTATCTCATTTTGCCCTGCAAAGTCCACTAAGTCCCTCTTTTTAACACTATGGGTCCATGCTCATACTCAAATACATCGAATGTGTAGGGTACTTGGATGATGCTAGAATCCTCCATCCTCCATGCATGCCCCGCCGCTGCCTTTAATGATTTGGCATTACTCTCACTTGCAGAAGGTGATGATATGATTGTAAGCTTTGTGGGGAAGCTCTCTGCAGTCTCGGGATGTGAAATCTCCTTTCTTTTATCCTTTGCCTATCACGATAAAATTGCAGTTAATCATATTATAAAGGCAAAATTGTGCTTTAATTTTGAAAACATACAGGGCTATCCAGAGTGATAAGTCTCTTTGGCCACGAATGAAAGACCAACTGCTTCACCAACGGTGGCCATCTCACTGTGTGAAATCTGCAAAGGTGCATTTTCAACCAATAAATCAACCATGCTCACTCTTACACAATTGGATCAAATTTGCATGGTGTGAAGCATATGACCAAAATCCTCCGTATTGTATGCTTTTTCGTACGCTACAACATGGTCATCATGGTCGATGGCCAAAGAAATCAGATGATATCCACCCGGCGACAACCAAATAATAATCAAAATTTAAATAAATTGAATAAGATTATCTTTGAAATCTAGAATAACTATCTTGAAACTGAATAGTTGTCATAACTGCTCTATGGTGTAGTAGTAGGGTGTACTGCACCATCCTGGTGAGGGGGCGGTGTACTGTGTTGTAAGAACTCCCGTTGGAATTTGTCCAACATTTGTGCTTTCATCTTAACTTCTCTGGCCTTCCATCTTTCTTCAAATATAGCTTCATTGGCCTTCATCTTGCTTCAATTTTGGCTTCTACCTTTCATTCAATCTCCTCATTCGTACGACTTCAACGGCATGTAACCCTTTGACCGTCGGCTCCAACACGACTAGGGTGTTAATCACTCTCTAATACCATGGACAATATGTCATGCATCCCAAATGAGTGAATGTCTCCCGGGAACTCATACTAAGATAGAGAGTCCTAGAAGAAATTTGAGAGTAATCAGTTAACAAAATTTAATCAATATTATCGAGAACACTATGACACATATGTTATAAATATAAACACTTATAATTTTTTTTACAACTGCTTGACTATATTCATTTAAGTATGAACCATCCGTAGAAATCCTGATTTTTTTCAACAACTCCTACAAGAAAATTGAAGAGGTAGAGGAGGGTGAATCATCTTCGCTTGATTTCTGGGCTATCTGTTGTACAAAACATATATAAAAGATATTAATCTTTCTACACAATTATGTTGCATAAAAAAACATATATAAAGATTAAAAGTCAACAAAAAAAAAACACTTTTACCAGTTCTTTTTTAAACCGGGCATATCCCTTGCAACTTAGACGGTGCTTATAAATGACACTATTTTCCTGATTGTCTAAAATTTTCTTTCTCAGAACCTAATAGAAACACAATTATTAAAATAAAATTAATATTTCAAATAAGTAATTTAATTATTGTACAATTTAGTATGCCTAAAACTCTACAATAATGACGTTTTCTCAAACTTCTTAATCAATAAAGTCGTACTTTTCTGGCCGGTTTTCTATTAAACCTTTGCTGATAAGAACTGTTGTCAATTTTTTTAAAAAAATTCCATCTCACCCCAGCCAACTTTATTATATCATGCTTTGCCATCTCATCTAGAATAAATACATTCTGCAATAAGTAACAAAAATGTTAATGCACATGTAAAAAAATAAATCTAGTATATATAGATCATTAAATTATTCTTAATTTGCTTACCAAAATATCATCCCAGATCTTGTCTTTCAACTCTGTAGGAACCACATGTCAATCCCTGATGTCAATAGGGACTTAATGGCGAGCAAGCAATCCAATGTAGCTACTCAATTTCACCCCCTCTGGACCAAGCGGAGCATTGTTCTCATTCAGCTCCATATTCATTTCCCTATTCTGATTTCTCATTAAAATGAGTGAGCCTTACGACAAGGGCCTCGAGTCTTCTTCTTTGAGGCATCTTAACTGCCCTGTGATGGATCCCTATGCCTATTAAGGAATATAAACACTAAAAATTAGAAGCTCATCAATAATATATGAAAGAAAGAAACAATAAATTTTATAAATAAATAATAAATTTAACATATAAAAGTGTGTGTTACTGGTTTCGTGTGTGTGTCACAGTATATGTGTGTGTGTTATTGGTTGTGTCACTGTGTATTAGTGTGTGTTACTGGTTATGTGTTTGTATGCGTGTTAGTGTCAATGTGTGTTATTGGTTGTGTGTCAGTGTGTATTAGTGTGTGTCTCACTGTGTGTGTGTGTGTGTTACTGTTTGTGTGTGTCATTGTGTGTGTATGTGTGTGTGTATAAGTTTGTGTGTGTTACTGGTTGTGTACGTGTGTGTGTGAATATAAGTTTGTGTGTATTACTGGTTGTGTGTGTACATGTATATGTGTATGTACATGTAAAATTCATAAATAAATAATAAATATAACATATAAATAGATTTATTTTTATTTTTTGATTTTTTACAATTTTACCCAATTAATATTCCTTTAAAATGATTATCTCATATGTAAAACTCATTGTTCTCGACATTATCAGTACTATCATTACCATCAGTATTATCCTCTTGTTAATCCTAGAGAAAAAGAGAACTTTATCAATATTATCTCCTGTATCATTCTCCCCATTACAGTTAGGTGTAATTTTTGGTTTCATCAAGAGAACAATCGATCATTTTTTATCAGCAGGATCTGTGATGTAAAATATATGTTTTGCTTATGATGCCAATTGAATGTGTCCTCTTTGTAACCCTCTTTGTTAAGCTCCACTAGAATAAATCCTAACTCATCGATGCCACTATTATTCTCTACTCACTTACACTGGAACACGAGAACAGAAAACATGGTGTAATCTAACTCCCTTATGTACTCGATGACCTCAAAGTATGACATGTTTATAAATACAGGTTTATTGTCTTTTTGGCGCACGAAATTTGCGTCAACTATGTCACTAATGTAATCACATTGTTTTGTATAGTACACTTGTCATTTTTCTAGCTGATCAGGTTTGTTGTCGTTTTCTAGCTGATCAGCGACTATATTTTGGATTCACCTAATGAATGATTTATTGTGCTCATCTATTACCCACTTCTCTCTCCTTGATTTGGTTGGATTGGTGTGCCTTATATAGTTCATGTGATCATTTATGTAAGATTGTACTTCATTAGTATTATTCAAGACATATCTATGTGTTTGACACCATAAGTCACAATTGATAATAACCATAACAAATCCAATTTTATCATTGTCATCTATTCTTTTAGTACACACCCTCTTAGAAAGTCCTATTGTTTCAACATTTGATAAAAATTCATTGCAAAATTTAACTACCTATTCATATGTGTAACATTCAACAATGCAACTTTCAAGTCGATTTCGATTCCTTACATACCTTTCTAATATTTCATATATCACTCAAATGGATGCATCCACCTTAAGAAGACCGACTAACATAGTCTAATCTCTCTAAACAAATGAACAGTTAGATGCCCCATGATATCAATAAAATGAAGGTAGGATATCAATAAAATGAAGGTAGAAAATACATCTCAATTTGGCAGAGAGTAACCACAACATTCTTCTATAACTCTTTCAGTTTTGCTAGGTCAATTACCTTGTAACATATTGTATTGAAAAAAATAAAGTCGAGGAATAGCATTACGAACATGTGTCGGCAATACAAAACGTATAATCGCAGCCAGCAATTGTTGGATCAATGCATGACAATCAAGAAATTTCAATCCAAGTAATTTTAGATCTTTCATTGACACAAGACTTTGAATATTTGATGAGTAAACCACTTGGATCTTAATCCCAGAAGGATATTGACATAATTCTATCTTCCTTTTTCTTGACAAAGTATGACATGCTGGTGGTAAGTATATACTTTGCCCCCTTTTCTCTGATGCCAACTGCTCACATATACGCATTTCAACTAAATCTAATCTAGATTTGACTGTGTCCTTAATCTTACTGGGTATATTGAGTAATGTGCAAATAATACTATCACATATATTCTTCTCAATGTGCACGACATCAAGGCAGTGTCTTACAAATAATTGTTCTCATTCAGCTCCATATTCAATTCCTATTCTGATTTCTCATTAAAATGGGTTAAGCCTTACGACTAGGGCTTCCAGTCTTCCTCTTTGAGGCATCTTAACTGCCCTGTGATGGATCCATATGCATGTTAAGGAACATAAATAGTAAAAATTAGAACCTCATCAATAATATATGAAAGAAAGAAACAATAAATTTCATAAATAAATAATAAATATAACATATAAAAGTGTGTATTACTGGTTTTGTGTGTGTGCCACAGTATATGTGTGTGTGTGTGTTATTGTTGTGTCACTATGTATCAATGTGTTACTGGTTGTGTGTTTGTGTGTGTGTTAGTGTCAGTGTATGTTAATGGTTGTGTGTCAGTGTGTATTAATATGTGTGTGTGTGTGTTACTGTTTGTGTGTGATTATGTATGTATAAGTTTGTGTGTGTTACTGGTGTGTGTGTGTGTGTGTGAATATAAGTATATGTGTATTATTGGTTGTGTATGTACATGTATATGTGTGCGTACATGTAAAATTCATAAATAAATAATAAATATAACATATAAATAGATTTATCTTTATTCTTTCTGATTCTTTACAACTTTACCCAATTAATATTCCTTCAAAATGATCATCTCGTATGTAAAACTCATTGTCCTCGACAATATCATTACCATCATTACCATCAGTATTATCCCATCTCATTAATCTTAGAGAAATAGAGAGAACTTCATCAATATTATCTCCTGTATCATTCTCCCTATCACAGTCAGGTGTAATTTTTGGTTTGATCGAGAAAATAATTAATCATTTTTTATCAGCAGGTTTTGTGACGTAAAATATATGTTTTGCTTATAATGCCAATTGAATGTGTTCTCTTTGTGACCTTCTTTTTTAAGTTCCACTAGAATAAATTCTAATTCATCAATCTTGCTGCCATTATTATTCTCCACTGACTTACACTAGAACACAAGAACAGAAAACATGGTGTAAGCTAACTCCCTTATGTCCTCGATGACCCCAAAGTATGACATGTTTATAAATACAGGTTTGTTGTCTTTTTGGCGCTCGAAATGTGCGTTGATTGTGTCACTAATATCACCCCATCGTTTTGTATAGTACACTTGTCATCATGTGGATACCCACGGTAGGACACGACGTCCATGCAAGCCCATATGCTAACCATCTCAAATTTTCAGAAACACAAATTGATTTCGTTTGTAACTAATCAGCGACTATATTTTAGAATCACTTAATGAATGATTTATTGTGTTCATCTATTACTTACTTCTCCCTCCTTGATTTAGTTGGATTGGTGTGCCTTATATAGTTATGTGATCATTTATGTAAAATTGTATTTCATTAGTGTTATTCAAGACATATTTATGTGCTTGACACTATAATTCATGATTGATAATAATCAAACTAAATCCAATTTTATCATTGTCATTTATTCTTTTAGTACACACCCACTTAGGAAGTCCTATAGGTTCAACATTTGATAAGTTTTTATTGCAAAATTCAACTACCTCTTCATATGTGTAACATTCAACAATGCAATTTTCAAGTCGATTTTGATTCCTTACATACTTTTTTAATATTTCATATATCACTCAAATGGATGCATCCACCTTAAGAAGACTGGATAACATATTCTAATCTCTCTAAACAAAAGAACAGTTAGATGCCCCATGATATTAATAAAATGAAGGTGGAAAATATATCTCAATTTGGCAGAAAGTAACCACAATATTCTTCTACAACTCGTCTAGTTTTGTTAGGTCAATTATCATGCAACATATTATATTGAAAAAACATAAAGTCAGGTAATGGCAATATGAACATCTGTAGGTAATACAGAACGTATAGCCGCAGGTAGTAATTGTTGGATCAATACATGACAATCAAGAGATTTCAATCCAAGTAGCTTTACATCTTTCATTGACACAAGACTTTGAATATTTGATGAGTAAACCACTTGGACCCTAATCCCAGCAAGATATTGGCATAATTCTATCTTCTTATTTCTAGACAAAGTATGACATGCTGGCGGTAAGTATATATTTTGCCCCATTTTCTCTGATGCCAACTACTCACATATATAGATTTCAACAAAATCCAATCTAGATTTGACTGTGTCCTTAGTATTACTGGGTATATTGAGTAATGTGCCAATAATACTATCACATATATTCTTCTCAATATGCACAATATCAAGACAGTGTCTCACAAACAAAATTTCCAATACAAGAGATCAAAAAATATTGATCGCTTCTTTCATATATAATTTTCAACTGCATTTTGCTTTATTTTTTCATAACTTGTAATGAGATGTATAGCACCCCGTTCCCGGGATACATATCTAGATACGTGTCCCGACTTTTTCGACCGTATTATTATAATTCTTTTTCAGAATTTGTTTTAAGTTATGATTTCTCATGTTTTTGATATCGGATCTGGATTCTCAGTCTTAAAGTCAGCCCTAACTGGATAGGGAGCCGATGCCAGCCTGCTACCCGATTTGACCTTTTTACTAATCCGATTTGATCGATTTCAGTTTCAAATATTGTTTTCTAATATTTTATATTTTTCAAAATTTTCTGAAATTTTCCAGAATTTTTCTGCAAAATCTCTAAAATCGGCCTCGGTCGGCTTCGCTGACTGATTCTCAGATTTTTAGTTTTCAAATAGGATTGCATTTTCAAAAATGACTTTCACATTACTTCTTAAAATATTATTTTCTACCTAAATATATTTTTTGAGATTTTTCTAAGTTTATTAAAATTAGACCGATTTTGGTGTCGATCAGTACCGCTGGAAGATTTTAGGATTTTTAATTTGAAAATTAGATCGAGTTCCTCGAATATGATTTTTCTAAACATATTAAAATAATATTTACTATTTTTGAGAATTTTCAGAACGTTTCTGAAATAGTCAAATTTTTGCCCTATTAAAATAATAATATTATTTACCGTCCTTTTCTTGTTTTTTCTTCTCCACTCCTCTACTTTGTACTCTCAGAATATTCTATTAATTTAACTATCTAATAACATATTTATTTATTATTTTTTCTATTTCTTTTATTTTCCTTTTCCTTTCTTTTCTTTCTTTTCTTTTCTTCCCCTTACCTTCCCCATGCTCCGCTCCCCGCCACTTGCAGCAGCCGCCTGCAGCCCATCTCCCCCCATCCCATTTCATCATTACTTCCTCCTCCATTAAAAACCCTTCTTCTTTCTTCTTCTTTTCATTACCATTTCAACTCCAAACTCCTCCAACACTTCAACCAAAACCCACTCCACCATCACCGCCGCCGCCACCCCCGTCAGCCGCCCCCTCCCCCCTCCTTCTCTTTTCCTTTTCTTCTTTCTTTCTTTCTTTCTTTTAATTCTTTCCTTTTCTCCCTTTCCATTTTTACCCCCTCCTTAACCCCCTATTTACTTCCCCATAATTTCAATTACACCCCTCCCCATTGATTCTTATTTTCTCTCTTTTAAATAACCCTATACTCTCTCTCTCTCTCCTCTCTCTCTCTCTCTCCTCTCTCATTTTCTCTCTAATATATTTGTAATATATATTATATGTGTATATATATTTTAATATATAGTATGGGCTAGTGGCTTGTTCGCACGTGTTAGCGGATTTCTCAGACTTTTTCTCGGTATTCCATTCTGGTATTAGGCGAATACATTTATTACTTTATTACCATCATTTCATGTCTAATAATATTATCTTGCTTTTAATATATGATGTCTCTTATGCAAGTTGGTATATGTTATATAAGTGATTTCTAAAATTTTCATGTTTTATAAATATCTGCCGGCCATTATTATACTTTGTTGAACCGGTATTATACTGGGTATGCCTAGATCTGCTCCCGCTTTACTCGGCTTCGCATAGCTAATTAAAAGATAAGTTTATTATTATAAATATGGTTGTGAAGAGTTTGAAATGTTTATACCGTTCTCCTGTACCATGTTACGTGACCGGTTGATACCTGATATTTGATGTTGTGACTCTCACCGACATATTAGTTACCTGATCCTGACATGTATACACCTGATACTTGCCATGCTTAACACTTGATATTTGACGCTGGTACTTGCCGTGTAATATTTGACAGTTGATATCTGACACTGGTACTTGTCATGCTATATTTGACACTTGATATCTGACACCGGTACTTGCCATGTTATACTTGACCCTTGATATCTGACACGGCACTTGACATGCTATCACCTGGTATCAGTACACATGACCTGATATTGTGACCCTTGACTGGTTACTATTATACTTGACACCCGTATTATATTGCATATTCATGATTATCACTTTTACGGGGACTTGGTATGTTTATTATACTGTTACTAGACTTCTGGTACTCCTGAACTCCTGTACTCTTGAACTCCTGTACTCCTGAACCTCTGTATTCCTGAACCCCTGTAACAGGGAGACTCCTGATATTATACTCCTAATAGTATACTCTTGTTAATCCCCGTAATTGGTTAATCATGATTATTGGATTACTGTATACACTTGTGAATATTAGTTTTGGGCAACATATATAATAAAGTACTCAACTCACACTGGGGTAGGAAAAACTGATGAAAACCAGATGTCATATATATAATGGTGATATTTCTGAAGTGTCGTGTGGGGTGCGTAATGATAAGTCCCCAGAAGCAGTAGCCTGAATCTAAAGTGTCATGTGGGGCGTGTAATGATAAGTCCCCGGAAGCAGTAGCCTGTACTCCTGAGCTAGTCCCGGGCAGAGACGGGACCCACTATAAATATGAGCCATCAGATTTATCAGTTTTCAAATAATAACTCATTTTATTCATAAGTGGATGTATGTGTACCCGTAGCATATATAAAAGCATATGGATCAGATGAATAACATAAAATAACCAAGCAGTAATAATATTAAGAACGTGTGATATTTGGTCTCTCATTTGTTCGGGTCCTGGTACTCACATATCAGACCCTGATAAGTTCTACAGAGTGCGAACTCTAGTATGGACTATCGGTGATGTGAGGCGCTGGTAGGGAGGCGATTAAAATATCAAACAGTATTGATTCTTATTATTGAATAACTTAAAATGCAACACCTTTATATTCCAGTTATAGTGTTATGCCCTGAGTTGACACCTTACTTTATGACATATGATGATTACTCCAGACACACTATAGTTCTGTTATTCTTAGGGCAACTCAAGTTGTATAAACTCAAACGATGGCGACATGAGATATGTGGTATATATATGTATGAGGGTTTTCTTATTTGGTTTATCCCCTTGACGTACTCGTGAATCTATAATCTGAGCTTGTACAATTAGTTTTGTCCATTCTTGTATTTATCACATGTTTAACTTATTTACCGCATGTTATATGTACTTATGCTCTTCATACTGCCTTCATGCATGTTTTTAGTTTCAGATTCATCGATATACATGATTTTTTGTCGTCCCTTTAATTTCCCTTATATTATTTGTCATTTCTTGTACCTGCATATCTGGACAACATCACTTGATCATATACATGTGTGCCTTTATGCACGCCATTTGGCTTTATTATATGTACTCGCAGGGTTGCGTCTTACAACCCTACATTCTCATATCCAGATCCTAGAGACCGGACCTTAGTAGCCTTACTTGTAGCTGATCAGAGTACGCAACGGATCCTTCCGTGACGATCGGATTACAGCAGAAGCTTGGATCATCGCCGCAGCTCTTCCTTCCAGTTCCTCTCCTGTTTGGTTCTTGAGACCCCTCTTGCTGCTCGTGAGCACCTCTCAGCTTTTGTATATCTCTTCATGTATTATACTTTGATATTTTCTGGTGATATAATATTGTATCACTCTCTGTGATGACTATGTACTTGTACTTTTCTGTTTGAATGTATATTACCATTGTGCTTCCGCACTCTGATTCTTGTCTGTACTGATGCTTAGCGTATATACGTGAGGGTATTTCTGATCTGTGTATATACGTCACAGTGACGTTTCCGTACCCGTCGGATCGAGGCGCACAGGATGTTTCACCCATTGATATACATGTTCAATGTTCAAATATTTTTGGAGCTTTTCCTTCTTCTATATATCCATCAAATGCTTTCTGAACTCTCCGATAATAGTGGAACGTGGTCAAGAATAGCCGGGTATCAAGGTATATTTTCTTTCTCTTATGCTTTAATTGGATAAAAAGTCTTTTCCTCACGTGCAGGACATAACTTATGTCCTTTCATATTGTATCCCGATAAGTTGCTCTATGTTGAAAAATCATTAATTGTTCAAAGTATTATAGCTCAAGGATTGAAGAATTGTCGACGACGTGCATCAAATACTTCTACACCTTCCCACATTAATTTTAAGCCTGCAATAAGAGGTGCCGAATAAATATCTATATCATTTCCCGACCATTTGGGACTCGATATTAACGCTTCATGCACAACCAAGGAGAAAGATTATAATTTGTCAAAACAATTGGCCATGTACTATGTGTACTACTCATGTTACCGTGTGGATTCATTCTATCAGTTGAAAGATCTAGCCAGAGATTCCTTTCATCACCCTAAAAAATGGGATACTTCGAATCAACAATTTGCCATTATGGAGAATCAGCCGGATGCTTAAGCATATTATCACTAATCCTCTCGTTTGAATGCCACATCAAATTCTTCACATGTTTTGCATTCCTAAACATGTATTTAAATTTAGGTATTATCGAAAAATATCATAAAATCTTAAATGAAAATTTATTCTTATTTTTTTTTTACCGATCTGCATCATAAACCGAACAGCACTTCAAACTTCCATAATCCTTTTAGTACAAATACAATCATTAGGGTATCGTGTATCCTCTCGTAATTCATACTCGTGGAGCATATGATCTTCTTGGCATCGTATGTACGATTCGGGAGTTCATTGTCCTCAGGAAGCATATCCTTTAAGAGTTTGAGTAAGGTCATAAAACTCTTATCACTCCACCCATTTTTTGTTTTCAAATTGTGCAATCTCCGTACTGCAGACAATTTAGTGAATGTTGTACAATCATATAAAAGTTTTTCTGAATCATTTTTCAAACTTTGAATAAGTGTGGTTGAACTATAAAGTTTTCTTCGACATCATGGATCATGTCTTCTAATGATCACCCTCATTACAATCAATTTCTTCTCTTTTATCACATCTTCTGTCATTTGAAATAATAAATTTATCTCCTCTTGCATTCTCACCATGCTAATAGTCATCTTATATAACTTTGATCAATCTTATTAATGATTAAATGGTCTCTTAATACTTCAACTATAACTTTATCAAGACAAGCATATCTTATCCATGGAACTTAATACGATTAAGATTGTTGGCACGCTCAACAGTAAACCTAATAAACTCTTCTACATCATTCTCATATTTTGGAGTTAACCTATTAGTAAACATCCATTTTCAATCCATATTTACCTAGTTAAGACATCATATAAATAAGTTGAATTAACAATAACGTACATAACATGTAAAGAGTTCAAATTGACAGTCTAAAGAGTTCAAATTGACAACACACACCACCACAATACAAACATCACACATACACTACCACCACACACAAACACATGCGCCCCACGCGTACACACACCCCCACACACACGAACCCATCCCACCACACACACACACACACACACACACGAATACATCTCCACACGCGCGCGCGCGCACGTAGACACACAATGCACACACATGCACATACACCCCCACTACCTACATCAGCACTACCATGACACACGCACCACCACCACCACCATACACACTTAATTTCATGGAGATTATCAATTAAATTCACAGTCTTACAACAATTAATTTCATAATCAAATTAAATCACAATCCTAAACAATTAATTTCACACACCAATTATTTTCAAAAGCGTGCACAATTACTTTCAAAATCCTACACAAGATCCTACTAATCTTTCTCTTTCTCTGTTCTCCTCTCTTTGTGCTCTTTGCTTCTCTCTCCCTCTCCTTTTCTCTGTCTGCATCTCCCTCTCCCATCTCTCTACCCTGAATCTCTCTGTGCTCTCTTGAATTGCCATCTCTCTATGAGAGAGAGAGAGAGGATAGATCGAGAGAAAGCAAGTTAGAGAGAGGGAAGATCGAGCAGATCGAGAGTGAAAGAGAGGGCAGTTTGAGAGAGAGGGTAGTTCGAGAGAGAGTACCTCCACGACAATCATGGCACCACCACGCGCGAGACGAGACGACCATGACACCCCCACCACCATGAGAGTGAAAGAGCGCTTGGGTGGTGATTGCGATATACGCGGATTGAGAAGAAATGAGGAGGCGGTTAGGGTTTTGAGATGAAGGTTTTAATGACGGTTCTATCGAGAACCGTCGTCAAAGCCTTTTTAACGGTGGTTCTAAGCAGACTATCATTAAATCTTTAAAGTTTTTATGGTGGTTCTTATAAAACCGTCGTGAAAGGCCTTCGTATTTTTCATCTAATTTCAAAATTGCCACTGTCTTTTGATCCAAGTCGGTTCTGGCGCAAATCACTGTGGAATGGGCGATGTGTAAGCCCATTTCTATACTAGTGAAGTGGATAAGAAGTGGAGAGGATAGGATATCAACATGCATGGTCACGAAGATACCAACCACTTCAGTGTGATATGAAAAAGAATAAGCGAACTAGAATTATTACAATATGAATAGAATAAATTAAGATCCAAAAGATTGATTGATATTTTCTTAAATGGTAAAGATTCAATATGTGTCACACCCTGCTAACCAAAATATAATAATACGGGTACACGAATAGAGACAGCGACATTTTTTTTTTAAAATATGCTAAGCATCAGTCCATGAAATTAAACACAAAATTCATAAAAGTTTCTAATTTTATTACACAAGTACAATAATATTACAAAAGTCATAATTTATCACATCAAGGAATTAAGACAAAAAGCCAAAAGTTTTCATGAGCTAGAACAAAAGATAAGTCCACTACTAAAACTCTGCAACACGTTCAAAATACTCTTGATCCTGCGGAGTTTCTAAACTTAGATCTAAGTAAGCAAACTCAAGGTCTTCGATAAACGACCTATTGAGTGATAAGATGAGGGCAGATAGTAGTATAGTACAAGTGAAATAAAAAATACAGTATATCATAATTATATCACAAGTAAAATAACAATCAATATAAAAACTAAGTTATAATGAACTTAATATGATTGGATCTCATATATTTGGAGTTTGTTAATGCATATCCATTATTAAAGTGTTGTTCTTTAAAATTGATCGGAGAATACATAATTTGTTCTTTAGTGGGTTCCGCACATATCAGAACAACGACCAAAGCCCCTGGAGTTGAACAAGGAGGTACCGCCATGTACTCATGGTATAAACAATATTAACAGGACAGGATGCCAATTATCTTTGGAGACCCCGCGGTGGAACCCTCCTTCAGTTGCATTACCTTTATCTTAAATTCACTCAAAATACAGACGTCATCTCATCTATCAATTTTCCCACCCTGGTAAAAGTTGTTTAGTGTAAATGTCACCTAAATTATTGGATCTAATCAATAACAATATTCATAATAGTATACAATTTAACATTATTTTTCAGTAATTTTAGTAACATGAACTTTATTATTATCATGATTTCCCACTAATTATGGTTATTTTTATTTGTTTTTCTAAAGAACAAATAATTAATAATTTGAACAATATAACTTTCATAAATTAATAATTATTTATTTAATACATTTATAATAATATTATGAAGTCATAAAATGAACAACCAGGGCAAAATATTTATCATTTGTATAAGAAATTAAATCATGATAATTTGCAATTTTCTAAATACCTTTACGAGATAGAAAATTAAATATGCAATTTAAATAACTAAATATTAAATAAATATATTATAAAAAATTTTAATTTACCACAAAAAAGCATAATATATTTTTCGTAAATCTCCATTCAATTAACTAAATTTAGACAATTATTATAATTATTTAAAGAATATTTAAATTTAGTTTATTCTAAGCATTTCGGTGACAAAATAAATTATCTAGGAGTTGAAGTATATTTTATAATTTTTCTGAACTAATTTTCTAATTATTTTGGATCTAGAAAGGTCTAAATTCATTAAAATTCTTGAAGGGGTCTGGATCTGCTACAATTAATTTCTACAAATGCTTCAGTAATTTCTGCAGTAATTCTCTTATTTTCATTTTTATTTATTTTTCTGAATTTTTAATCTAATTAATTAATCAGTTTAAAGGGTTTTGGGTCGGGTTTCAGTCGAGACGGGTTTGCTACAGAAATTTTCTACAGTTGTGCTACAGTAATTTCTTATTTTTATTTTTATTTTTAATTTTAATTCTACTTAATTAATTAGTTTAAAGGGTTTTGGGTCCGTTGAAGACGGGTCGGATCTATGCTTTGCACAGACCCGATTGGCTGCTGGTTGTGCAGGGTTCTGTTCATCAGGATATATGTAGGTTGAAAGCATAAATTTGTAGAGATCAATGGATTGTCTTGCTGAGAATGATAGAGCTGAAACCATCATTCTGCAAATAAAGAGATTGGGATAGGGGGTGAAGTGATTAAAGAGGAGAATGGCCTCTTTAAGATTCTCAGGATGGGACACTGCAGAGAAGTAGAGAAGTCTGCTCATGGGAAATGTTTGGGTGACAAGATGAAGATGCATCATCTGGCACAAGATCTGCTTGAACTGATCACAGGTTCTACACTTCTCAAGGAGCACGAGTGTTGGATGTTTCATGGTGTCAATGGTTCAATGGTCTCAGACAGAATTGTATGAACACTGAATCGGGATATACATGTACAGTGAACACCACGAGAGATTTCAGTGAAATGAGACAACTCAATGTTAAAATTGTTGAGCGCGAGGCAACAACTAACGAGGAATCCACCAATAAAGATAGATGCAGCCGGAGAAATACCCACACAATAAGAACAGAGAAACAATAGAGAAAACAAGCCAACACAATATTTAACGAGGTTCAGCAATTTGCCTACGCCCCCGGGGCAAGGGAGAGAGAGATTTTATTGATTCAACAATCAATACAAGCGAATATCAGAGAGATTATTCCAGGAATACAATACATAAGGGCTCTATCCCATATTTATAGCCACAGAGTCTCAGGGGTTTAGGAAACCCTGATTGGATTCGATCCCAAAACAAAAAAGGAATCTGAATCCAGAAAGGAGAACAAAACGCGTCTATTGGTCGACCAGCCGGTCGACCGACCCTTGTGCTCGGTCGATCGGCCCGGTCGACCGGGCCCAACCGAGAGCTGACTCATGTCAGTCGGTCGACTGTTCGGTCGACCGTTCCTTTGCCACGGTCGACCGGGCGGTCGACCGGGTCATGTATGTGCACATCGTGCACACCGGTCGACCCGGCGGTCGACCGGGCTCTGTCCACCAGTCAACTGGGCCCTGTCCAGGCCTGCTTCAAGCGTCGTTCTTGTTCCCTTTGACTTCCGGTCTCTGTGTTATCTCCTCTCTCCCTACAATTATCCACCTCGGCGAAGATTTTCTAAATCTGAGTCGAACTCCAATGAATATCTGGCGAAATTGACACACGATCTCAGCGAAATCGACACACGATCTCGGCTTGAGCGTTTCGAACGAATTGACAAACGATCTCAGCGAAATCGACACACGATCTAGACTTGGCCAACAAACGAAACCTATTCCTTCAAATAAATCGTCAGCACACGTACAATTGATTTCCACTGATCTCACTACATCCAATTTGAGTTTGTCGTTGCCACCTGCAACTCTCACCAAACTCCAATATCAATTGTAGGCTTTCAACTTCAACTCAACTATCTAAACGAAATACACCATACATGTGTTCCCATCACTTCACCTTAAGAGAAATATCATATGAGCCGATCAACGAACATGTCTCCTATTCAGCAACTTCATGGAACTCTATTCCAAATGACCTCAAGAAGAACCCATCATGAGCCAACACTGACTCTCCAACTGACTGGCTCTCTCCAGTCCACATGTCTTCGAGATAATCCAATCAAATCTGAGTAGAGCACACCAACACCATCATCGGTTTCAACAAACTGGATGCACAACCTGATAGGTAGTCAAAAGTGTATATTTATCATCATATTTATCATCATATTTTCTTACTTATTCTTTTATAAAGCACTGCTACGTAATGTTTTATTGTTTAGTGTTGTGCAGGTCTTGAGTAATTAAAGAATAAATAAATGAAGCCCAAGAGCCCAAAAAGCCCACAAGCCTACATGCATGGATTTATTTTAGTAATTTAGAAGTTTCTATCTTATCTAACCTAATCTAAACTTAGATTTTAGATTATTAATTTAAAATCTAGGGAGGAGAAGGAAGGATAAAGTAGGACTCCTAATTGCTATTTAAATCTAAGGGGAGAAAGACTTGAAGATAAAGATAAAGAGACCAAATCCTTTTCAAATTCAGACTCGGATTCAGACTATACACGTTTTAGTATTCAGATCATAACATTTACTACAGATATTCAAATCCGATGATTCAAGATGCTATAGAAAGAAAACTTGAAGAGCTACAATTCTTATGTTTATCACACTGTCAAATTCAGCCGCCTGATAAGTCATATTCAGCAAACAACATGCTAACTTGCTGCAGGACTGAATTCCCTATTGAATTAGAAAACCTTCTAATTTGTATCCTAGTGTGATTATTTTTGAGGTCTACTTTATCTTGAAGACTTCGGCCCAAATCTTCTATAAATAAGAACCCCTACAGTACGTACAGAGCACCTCATGAAGAGAGAAAAAGAAGAAGGTTAGGGTTAAGGATTTAGGGTTTAGCCTCTTTTGAGTTCTCTTCTTTGTAATTGCTTTTGGCTTTGGCTTGGCTATTGTAAGGAGGAAGGAGAAGGAGCTTATACGCAAGGATTGCATCAATAAAGGGTATGTTTTCTTTTTTATGTTTTTATTCTTGTTCTACCTTTTTCTTTGCTCTTTGTTTGATTTTTGGTGTTGTCTTTAATCTTTCTTCCTTCTTTTTCTTTTAAAAAATAAAAAGATGGTTAAAATAAAAAGAATTCTAGGCTAGAATAATTCTAGGGTAGCTAATCACTAGATCGACTAGGGTTAGATTTAGGGTAGTTGATTAGTCTAATGGATTTGCAATTTAGGATTAGATTAATCCTTTGAAGTTTAGTGATGATAGTCCAACTTAATGATTTAGATAATTAGGGCTTGGTTTTGGATTAGAGTAGGGTTTAGCTTTAGAATAGGGATTGGCATTGGCTTAGGGTAAAATTAGGTTTTGGCTTGACGTAGTGTAGACAAGTTAAGTTGGACATCTTGCTCTTCTTACATAGGGTTAACAACTTAGATGAATGTTTCATTAGTTTAAAAGGATACAACTCCTAGATCGAGACTAGTCGTGAAGGTAGATTAGCGACATAGACTTTCTCTCTTGATTAGATCTACTTTCTTATTTCAAACTACAATCAACCTTTCTTCTAAGTCTTGACTGCAGATATACCGTGCTGCCAACGCTTCAATCGCCTCCCTCCTAGTGGAACACGACCCGCTTTGGCCCTTACTGCAGCGGATAGAATTGAACAACGAGAAGAATCTAACCTTCTAATTCTTTAGTTGTTTTTATTTTTGTACATATTTATTCTCTCGTTCAAGTTTCAATCAAAATTTTGGTGTCGTTGCCGGGGAGGGAGCGGCACGGTAATATCTAACCCTAATTTGTTGTTTCTGTTCTGCAGGTGCATCAAAAGGGAATTTCTAACCTTAACTAAAATTTGACTAGACGTTGGCCTTAGGTTAACTCGGACTCATTAGGAGATTGGCTGAAAGAAGGAAGTTGTTCGGAATTAACTCTTGCCAAATCGGTGCCTAGGAAGGGGATTAAAGGCCGAAAGCCCGAAGATTGGTGGTTACCTAATTAAGGAACGTTTTTAACGGATAACCTCCCACCAACCTTGCCACCTACCTGGCCGATTAACTTGTGGTTAAGGCTGACAATATACCTCCTAAAGACAGTCTAAAGTTAGGAGTCGTCTAGGTCCAGGTTTACCCTAACTTAGGCTAGATATTTTTTTTCTTTTTATTTGTTTGCTTATTTGTTTTCTTTGTTTGTGTGATATGGCTTATAACAATAATTTTTTCAATTTTAATGGTAATTCATATTACACTCCAACCTCTTTTTCAGATATTACCAACCCGGCATATCATAACTTTAACCAACCTAGTATGCTGGAGTGGTCTTACCAAAATCAATATAACCCATGTCCCAATCTTATGATCATAATTTTCAAAACAATCAATGGGGATTCACCTCCCCCAAGTCTAATTTTCAACCAACTTGTCCTCCTTATCTACCTTGTCCACAATATTTCCAAGCTTCATACTCACAATCACTAGTTCAAAATAGAAAACCTTCAATCTTGGAAATGATTATGCGTGAGCCCAAGCAACAATCACAGAATCTGACGGACTCACAATTTCACCACGAATTTCACAACACTTCATCTTTTCAAGTCTAATCACAATAAAACGATGAACCAATCGACTATGAAAAGATGCTTGAAGTCATGACTCAGGCTAAAATCGCCCGAAATTATGACATAGATCTAATGGTCCAAACTCTCCATTCTCACCGTTTGACTATTTCTGATGTCGCTAACCATTCTGTTAGAGCCGAAGAGTCATCTTGCTTTGAAAAATGAGATTCCATTTCAGTACAATCATTTGAACTTGCCCAAACTCCAAATTTTGAAAATGACATTGATAGTTTGGCAAGTTATTCATTTCCTGAAATAAAACTTGAGAATGAATATGATCCTGAACCTCAACTTAATGATTCAATTCTACTTCCTGATTCAATATTGACTTCGGTGTCTTTACCTGATTTCAATATTTTTTCCGAGTCAACATTGAATCCTGTGCCAATTCATAATGAAATTGAATCACCTATCTTTGATGATCAAAATATTGAACTTGACCAATTTCATACTTTTAAAAGTCCCATTGACAAATTGGCAAGTTCTCATTTTTATGAAATTGAACTCAATGAGAAATGTGACCTAGATTCTCAAATTTGTGATCTAGTTCAAATTCCCGAATCAATATTGACTCCTATTTTGTTACCCGATTTGAGTAATATTTTAGAGTCAGTTTTGATTCCCACACCTGTCATTATTAAACTTGAATCACCAATATTAAGTCACATTCTATTGTGGGAAAATGAATGTGGACTTGAGTTTCAACTTCTTGATTTGGACCCGCTTCCTGCACCAAGCTCGACTCCTGAACCTTTACTTGACTTAAGTTATTTTCCTGAGTTGGAATTAGTTCCTGTACTTTCTTCAGTTCAAGTCAATTATTCTATCTTTTCACACTCCATTTTGGGACAAGGCGGTTGACAAAATTGACTCTGAAATTAATTATGGAATTTGGAAATTATATGGGGTTAAATTTTTAATAAAAAATGTTCATACATACATCATTATTTTCGTGGGTTATACAAGAGAGATTTCTGGTGGGTTCCTTCGAACTCAATGAAAATTCAATTGGGCCGCATTTCGTAAATCAATCAGACCACTACCGGAGCCACCACCTTGAGGTCACATTTTGCCTTCCCTTTCTTCTTTGTCATGCATACACGCATTCATTCATACATTGAGGACAATGCATGAGATAAGTGTTGGGGAGAATTTACTAACATACTAACATAGGTAGATATTAACTAAAAAAATTTTAAAAAAAACTTTTTGAAAAAGAGAACAATATTTTGACTTATTTTTTGAAAGAAATCTAAGTTAATCTTAAAAATTAGAAAAATCATGATTAGGATTTCTAAAAACTTGGTCAAAATAAAATAAATTGTTGGATTTTTTAGGTATAAGAGGAAAAATTGAATAAGTAACTAGTCTTGATTTTTACCTTAATGAAATGTGCATACCTAATACACTTACACATCTAGGATTCTAAGACAAAGACTCTTGTGCCTTATAAAAAATATATATATAAATGAAGCTAGATACATGTGCCTCAAGAAGCATAAGTATTCACGCCTAAAGGTGATTTTATAAATAAAGTCCTTAGTTTTGTGGCCTAATTCACTCGAATCCTTAAGTCCGTGGGATGTTTTCTCACCTGGTGCCCTAAAGCCGACCGGTTTGGGAGCCACCGACCTTAGGCTCGCTACATGGGTGAATTAGAAAGCCTAAGAAAACTAAGAAATATTATCTATATATGTATTAACACATCTAATAGTCAATTAGTTAGGTATGAGGGCCTCAAGAAGCCTTAATACTTATACAAAAGAAAATTAGATGAGTTATACATATTAAAAAAATAGATATACATATAAAAAATAATATAACAAAGAGGCATGGGAGCCCAAGTTCAAGAATCGCTAGTAAAGATTCATATTCACAAGGATGCATATGACTTAAGGTAACAAAAGAGACTATATAAAAATTCAATTTAATCCTTACCTAAAATTGATAACGAATTATTGTATAGAGACTAAGTTCAAGAATGAATAAAAATGATAATCCTAAAACTTATAGAATGCTTAGTTCCTTCAAACATATTTCAAATATTTCTCTCTTTTTCAAAATAAAAAAATTAATCACTAACATTTTCTTTTTCTTTTATGGATTTTGTGGGTGTTATCCACTGAAAACCCTCACGAGACAACACTCGTCCTCTATGGGTAACCTAGAGGTTTAACAGCTTGTTGCACGTGCTAAGTGCAATCGTGATTCCTACGAAAGTGAGTTAGTATAGGTTAGTTTTTTCTTTTCCTTTTTGTTTATTTTTACTCGAGGACGAGCAAAAAGATAAGTGTGGGGGTGTGATAGGTAGTCAAAAGTGCATATTTATTATCATATTTATCATCATATTTTCCTACTTATTCTTTTATAAAGCACTGTACGTAATGTTTTATTATTTAGTGTTGTGCAGGTCTTGAGTAATTAAAGAATAAATAAATGAAGCCCAAGAGCCCAAAAAGCCTACAAGCCTACATGCATGATTTATTTTAGTAATTTAGAAGTTTCTATCTTATCTAAGCTAATCTAAACTTGGATTTTAAATTATTAATTTAAAATCTAGGGGAGGAGAAGGAAGGATAAAGTACGACTCCTAATTGCTATTTAAATCTAAGGGGAGAAAGACTTGAAGATAAAGATAAAGGGACCAAATCCTTTTCAAATTCAGACTCAGATTCAGACTGTACACGTTTTAGTATTCAGATCATAACTTTTGCTACAGATATTCAAATCTGATGATTCAAGATGTTATAGAAATAAAACTTGAAGAACTACAATTCTTATGTTTATTACACTGTCAAATTCAGCCGCCTGATAAGTCAATTCAGCAAACAACATGCCGACTTGCTGCAGGACTGAATTCCCTATTGAATTAGAAAACCTTCTAATTTGTATTCTAGTATGATTAGTTTTGAGGTCTACTTTATCTTGAAGACTTCGGCCCAAATCTTCTATAAATAGGACCCCTACAGTACGTACAGAGCACCTCATGAAGAGAGAAAAAGAAGAAGGTTAGGGTTAAGGATTTAGGGTTTAGCCTCTTTTGAGTTCTCTTCTGTGTAATTGCTTTTGACTTTGGCTTGGCTATTGTAAGGAGGAATGAGAAGGAGCTTGCATGCAAGGATTGCATCAATAAAAGTTATCTTTTCTTTTTTATGTTTTTATTCTTGTTCTACCTTTTCTTTGCTCTTTGTTTGATTTTTGCTGTTGTCTTTAATCTTTCTTCCTTCTTTTTCTTTTAAAAAATAAAAAGATGATTAAAATAAAAAGAATGCTAGGCTAGAATAATTCTAGGGTAGCTAATCAATAGATCAACTAGGGTTAGATTTAGGGTTAGTTGATTAGTCTAATGGATTTGCAATTTAGGATTAGATTAATCCTTTGAAGTTTAGTGATGATAGTCCAACTTAATGATTTAGATAATTAGGGCTTGGCTTTGGATTAGAGTAGGGTTTAGCTTTAGAATAGGGATTGGCATTGGCTTAGGGTAAAATTAGGTTTTGGCTTGGCATAGTGTAGACAAGTTAAGTTGGACATCTTACTCTTCTTACATAGGGTTAACAACTTAGATGAATGTTTCATTAGTTTAAAAGGATACAACCCCTAGATCGAGACTAGTCGTGAAGGTAGATTAGCGACCTAGACTTTCTCTCTTGATTAGATCTACTTTCTTATTTCAAACTACAATCAACCTTTCTTCTAAGTCTTGACTGCAGATATACCGTGCTGCCAACGCTTCCATCGCTCCCTCCTAGTGGAACACGACCCGCTTTGGCCCTTACTGCAGCGGATAGAATTGAACAACGAGAAGAATCTAATCTTCTAATTCTTTATTTGTTTTTATTATTGTACATATTTATTCTCTCGTTCAAGTTTCAATCACAACCCCATGCAAGTTTAACCATCTTCTCACCAGAAGATCAACTATTCATCGAGATCATAATGCTTCACCTCTACGTGAAGTCTAACTCTTCACCTCTACGTGAAGTCCCAATCAGCTTTTCGAGAACCCAAATACACCATATAGTTTCATACGGGTTGCATCACTAAATGGTTGCGCCTTTACGGCTGCGTACGTACCTTGCCCAAAGGATCAAGCCAACTGTAGTTCATTATAAATGAGCTCCATCAAGCTCAAGCACTTATGACTGAATCTTCAGTAGCGAACCGACCTGGCTGAGTCATATGAACCTCCTTACGACCGTCATGGAGAGCAACAGGCTTTAACTTGAGTTTGTCGCGGTTACAAACTTGAGATTCATGCTTATTGACTCACTTCATGGTTTTATCTTGGTTCCAATGGCTGAAAATAATTCGACATTCTCATTAATGTCGTCAACTTATTTAGCATCTAAACTGGCTACATGATCTCTACCCGGTATCACATCCGGTGAAGTCCTCACTAATACCGAACCAACTAGAGATGGTGGAGTAGCATCAACCTCCACCCGCTGCGATACTTCCTTAATCTTCATCCTCTCCACCTGCTGAGAGACGGTAGACTTTGTCACTGAAGTCTCATCAAATGTGACATGCTGACTCAATACGATCTTCTTGTTTTCAGGTCCCATAACCTGTACCCTTTCATATTTCTTTTGACACTCAAAAACACAACTTCTTTGCTTGCGTATTCACCATACCATCTTTGGCACTAAAGTAGGCCAGGTTTTCAAATACCCGCAGCAAACCATGATCTTGAGTAGCTTTTTCAGATCAAACTTCTAGTGGAGTTTTACCTCCTATCGCAATCGATTACAATCCATTTATAAGATGGCTAGCATACACAATCGCCTCAGCCCAAAACGATTTGTCTAATCGTGCATTAGATAATAAATTTCGAGCCTTCTTTAACAAAGAACAGTTTATCTCCTTAGCCAACCCATGTATTTCATCTGTAAAGTGAGTACCAATACCAGTGCTCTGGCCAAATCGTAGAAATTGGTTCTTGTATTTTTTACCATTGTCAATTTGTAGCTCCTTGATCTTCCTACCAGTCTGCTTCTTCATTATATCTTTCCATTTCACCAACATATATAGGGCTTCATACCTTTTTCTCATGGGATATAACCAACAATGTCTAAATAAATTTTCAATAAAAGAGACAAAATACCTATGACCTCCAAGTGATGCAGTCTTAACAGGTCCCTAAATACTTACGTGAACACAATCAAGAAGACCTTCAGAGTGGTGAGTAGTGGTGCTAAATTTTACCTTCTTCTTGCCTAGAATGTCATGTTCACCCAATTCCAAATTGCAGTTAGAAGCACCTTCCAATGATCCCTTCTTTGCTAGAGCTTGCAAAGACTTTTCATTTCTGTGTCCGACCCTCATTAGTCAGACCTGTGTGCAAACATCATCTGAGGAAATAGAAGTCTCCACCTGACCTATAACGTACTATCCTTTAAGTGGTAGAGATTATTTCGGCGGATGCCTTTCATAACCACCGTTGAACCTTGGTCATTTTGAGAATACCATCTCGTATAGATATCACAAGACTAATGTTTCTAAAGTACCAACTGAGATAAGATTCCTTTTGAGTTGAGGTACATACCTCACTTCTTTCAATTCTTGTACTATCCTATCATCCATCTTGATACGGACTATACCCATCCCTTCTACATTACATGGATGATCATTACCCATGACTGTAAAACATCCATCTAGCTTCTCAAAGCTAGAAAATCAGTTCCTGCTCGGATACACATGATAGATAGCTCCTGTATCTAAGATCTACTCAAAATTATCTGAGAAACTAATAGTAGAAGTAGTAATAGAGAAGAAAATACTGATGAGTCTAAGTCCGATCCATCTGCCTGTGAAGTACTGACAAGAGTACTGACCACCTATGCGAGATTTGCCTCGGTCATCGACTCCTTCTTCTTACCTTTGGCCTTAGACAATCAACCTTCTAGTTCCCTAGCTCCTTGTATAAGGCTCACTACTTCCTCTTCAGATCTCTGAAACCTGATCTGGACTTCGATCTTCCCTAATCACCTCTGCCCTTCCGATTGGAACTCCTGCTTCTTACCGCCAATGCCTCTGCTATTGTGCTCCCTGAAGAAGACAGTTTATACTGCCTCCTTACTTCATAGTTCACAAGAGCAGCAGATACCTCATTGTAGTTAAGAATTTTCTTTCATTGATCAATGTAAGAGTAAAGGTTTCATACTCTTATCAGGAAGAGAATTCAATAGAATTACTGCCTTATCTTCTTCATCAATCTTCACATCCACATTAACTAGATCTGTAAGAAACTTTGTGTAGCTATTCATGTGTTTGTTTACGGAGATTCCCCCCTTCATCTAGAAACGATAGAGCCTCCTCTTCAACTGCAACCGCGATTCGACGCCTTTCGTCAGATACTTTTCTTCCAGAATCTCCCAAGCTGCCTCGCAGATGTTTCATGCAACACATGATATTTGATATCTTGTGTCAAATAAGACCTGATCAAGCCATATGCTGTCTGGTTCATCTTTTCTCAATCTTCTTCACTAGTTGAATCGCGTTTCTTCTCCAACCGTAGAGTGTCTTTGAGGTTTGATGTTGTCAATGCATCCATCACCTCACATTTTCACATACCAAAGTTGTTCTTACCGTCGAACTTTACCACATCAATCCTCAACGGATGTGGATTCATGGATTTCACCGTAGATATACTATTTCCAGCCATCTTCTCAATTGATTCCTCAAAGCAATGCGAAAGCAAAACGGATTAGATCAAATAAACTAGATACAGATAGGATCTTTACCTCAAAGCGAAACCCTCGAAGAGTTTCCGAAGCGATCTACTCTTCCGAATTGATTCCTCAAGCAATCCAAACACTGTTTTGAGATCGACACATGATCCCATAAACAGTCCCAACGCTGCTCCGAGATCGACACACGATCTCCGCTAGCAACAACTGATGCCCTCGGAATCAGCACGATCCCACGACGAACCTGAGATGCTCTGATACCACTTGTTGAGCGTGAGGCAATAACCAACGAGGAATCTACCAATAGAGATAGATGCAGTCGGAGAAATACCCACATGACAAGAACAGAGAAACAATAGAGAAAACAAGCCAACACAGCATTTAACGAGGTTCGACAATTTGCCTACGTTCTCGGGGTAAGAGAGAGATTTTATTGATTCAACAATCAATACAAGCGAATACCAAAAGGATTCTTCCAGGGATACAATATGTGAGGGCTCTATCCCATATTTATAGTCACAGAGTCCGAGGGGTTTAGGAAACCCTGATTGGATTCGACCCCAAAACAGAAAATGAGTCTGAATCCAAAAAGGATAACAAAACGCGTCTGTAGGTCGACTGACCCCCGTCCTCGGTCGCCCGGCCCGGTCAATCGGGCCCAACCGAGAGCTGGCTCATGTCAGTTGGTCGACCGTTCCTTTGCCAGGTTGACCAGGCGGTCGTCGGTCGATCGGCCCGGTCGACCGGGCCCAACCGAGAGCTGGCTCATATCAGTCAGTCAACCGCTCGGTCGACCGTTCCTTTGCCACGGTCAACCGGGTCATGTCTGTGCACTTCGTGCACACCAGTCAACCGGGGCGGTCGACCGGGCTCTGTCCACCGGTCGACTTAGCGGTCGACCGGGCCCTGTCCAGGCCTGCTTCAAGCGCCGTTCTTACTCCCTTTGACTTTCGGTCTCTATGCTATCTCCTCTACCTCCTCTCTCCCTACAAAAATACCAGAAATGGGTAAATACTAGGAATTTAGAGGAGGCATCAAAATCACCAAGGTAAGAATACGTATGTTTTGGACAAAACTAATTAACCTATAATCATCACTGTGAGGGTAAGAAATTTTCTGGATCGAAGCATACTCTATATATAGATAAATAGATTTTGATTGATAGATGTTAAAAATTGAGTGATGATGAACAGCATATACAACAGGTCAGATATATAGCCAGATGTTAATGGGATTGGGTGATGATGAAATTTTGTAAAAGTAACTGACATACACTAGGAGATCAATGAAATGTCTAAACGAAATAAAATTGAAAAATTAAAATCAACTCATAGGAGTTGCTTCCCCTCAGTTTGAACTCTGTCTCTCAAGTCTAGCAAGGTGGTAATCTCTTCTCGGATGAGTTAGGGAAAAAGGAGAATATAAGAGAGAGGTAGGGTGTGATTTGACTCTAAGATTATATATGTTTTCCCATTTGTGTGTGCTTGGGCTCTGGTTTGTGCTAAAAGAAGAAAATGAGGAGAGAAAGAAAGATGAAGGAGGAATTTGGCCTTTGGCCTTCAGAGTATTATTAGTGGTATTAGTATTATTATTACTATTACTACTATTATTATTTATAAATTGATTTTATTGTTATTATAGTTTTTATTATTGTTGACATTATATAATTTTTAACCATCTTTAATTATTATTGTCATTTGGATTTATTGAACATAGATATTACAATATGTAACTTGGTTGACATGAGAAATTAACATGTCAAATTTATTCATTAACCTAAATTCACTACACGTTACAATTTAACTGAACCTTTAAGTAGACCTGGCGTTAAAAGTGGCATAAACGTTTTAAAAAAAAAAACTTATCTCTGAAGAAAATTTTAAAAGAAAAGTTTGTCGAAAGGAAATTCCTAGGGAACAAGAATTGCTAAAAGAAACTAGTGAATTGAGCTGAACTCAAAATTATTCACTTTTTAAAACTTGAATTTGCTAAGAAAAGTAGCGCTTTTCATATTACCTCATTACTGTGAAAAACACCAAATACTAGAGTCACGCCTTTCTCTGCGGCATCTATTGTACTCTAGTCTCACCTAGTTTTCGACGTGGTATATACCCATTCCAGATAGACCACAACTGCATCAAATTGGTATTAGTTTTTGCTGTTATATCCAATAATATTTAAACCCATAAGCAATTTTCAATGAAACTAGAAATTGTTTGTCACCAACCTTTTTGTTTTTGTTCTCCTCAAAATTTCTCTGGCCACCCAAAATATCACATGCAAACACTACGAGGTTTAAAATATCTCTACACCTATTACATGTGATGCTCAGAAGGAATAGTTGTATATCTAAAAAATGTGCATAAATTTACTCAAGTTTCCAAATAACCCGAGGATTACTTCTCATTTAAAAGTTTGGCCAGACATTGGGAGAACAAAAGATGTATATGTTGTTTATTAGGATCAATCTAACAACTAATCAATATCACCGATCTAATTGGCCAGGTCGGTGAATATCAGGTGGGAGGTTTTCCGTTCAATAGAATGTTCCTTAATTACAAAACCACCTTTCAATTACCTTCCTTGGTTAAACACCAATTAGACTGGTATAAGTCAGTCTCAATATACTGAATATCAGTATAACCCCTGTATAAAGAAAATTAATTCACTTATACAGTACTTGGAGTGAGTTAGGCTTATAGCGAATCTCCTTAAGACAATTACGTCCCCCGCTACAGTGCTAACGGGTTACTGGATGCTAGCCTCCCAAGATACAACACTCCTTCACGGTATTTGGATACCACTACCAAATCACCGTACGGTCGAACCGTACTTAACCAGTACCTTCACAGGATTATCAAAACAGTATGACCAAGACAAATTTCAGGGAGAATATTTGTCTTTACTTAGGAGGAACACCCACTGTAGAGAAAGGAGGAAGGTAGAAGAATATTTCTTTAGAAGAGAAAGGAGGAAGGTAGAAGAATATTTCTTTGGAAGTCACAGATTCAGACAACAATTCTATTAAAGAATCTGTTGAATTTTCTGAGTCTTCTTTCTGAATGAATTTTCAGGATCTGTTGGAAGTCGCTTCGGAATCTGAGTTGCAGAATTCTCACTTCCTGTTGGAAGTCACTTCGAAACCGAGTTGCAGAATTCTCACTTCGGAATGCAGAAGAAGGAACTCGATTTCCTTTTCTGTGTTGCTAGTTTATTTCTATGTGTTTTGTTTGAGAGAAACAGAGCTATTTATAGCGCTACGGGAGTGGCAGATTCGTCCGAACCCAACCGAACCGTTGCAACGGTTCGGTCTGAACCGTTGCAACGGTTCGTTTCAGACAGAAACTGCCCAACTGTTCGCGGTGGTTTTCTGTCAGCCGTTGCGCTGATTTGGTTCGGATCCGGATGGCGGATCCCGTATGATCTGCTGTAACCCATACTCGTGAGATCCGGTTCAAAAAGAACCGGACCGGGTAGGGGAACCCGAACCCGAGCCCGCCCCAGCGGCGCCGCCTACGGTGGCGCGCGCACGAGCATGGTTTCTCCCTAATTGCGCGCGAAAACTCCAAGTACCCAAAGGGCACACTCTTTGTTCCCATTTTTCTCTATTTAAACACTTCAAACTTCTATCCCATAGCCAATGTGGGAAATGTTTTTAGCTACTTTTAGTCCCCTTTTGACTTTGAATTAGACAAACTTTAGACTTGAATATCTCATTCATTCGAAATCGGAATTAAACATGTGAATATACCACGTTCATCCCCAATGAAGGAGAACACACTCCAACCATTATCCAATTGATTATATCAACAGATCTCGCCGTAATTTAACTCAAAGATTCACATTTATTCTTCATATTTCCCAACAATTCCCCACAATGAATGGAGATTCAAGGAATTGACACACAAAGAGACTGACTCTATAGTGAAAGGTACTTTAGAAAAGAAACTGTATCAGGATAGGTGAACTAGGTCTTGAACCTTCCATAACGAAAGCTTTATCGGACTTACTGGCTAATCAGTGAATTAGGTCTTGAACTGTTAGCCATTAGTGTAAGCCAAGTCAACAAGCTTCACACAGTAACTTTTCAAATCAACTTTGGTTCTCGGTTGTGTCCATTTTGGCCCTAGACATTCTCAGTTTCAGAGAGTACCTTTAGAGAATAACAGCCTCCATAGAAATTCCCAAAGAGCCGACCCAACTTTATACTCACATAGGTCATCGTCCTATTAAGAGTAGTCTACTCTACTCTACTTGTTTAATAACAAGATATAGGCATCATTAAAAGCGTTAAGCTTATCCTTAATCCACTTATAGAAAGCACTTGTGTGCATCTTAGGAATGGATTGGAGTCAAGCTCCTAAGTTCTTACTTGCTGAGTCAATCATAACTAGTTTTTCCTCTTGAACTTAGTCCGTGGGATCTTCAGTCACTAAGTGAGTTTTTCATTAAGCTGACTCGGTAAGGTTAGGCTTTTAGACCCATTCCCCTCGATGCGCAGTTTATACGCTCTCCACTTAAACCTTTGGTAAGCGGATCAGCTAAATTATCTTTTGACGAGACAAAATTAATAGAGATAATTCCATTTGAGAGCAACTGCTTAAAGGTATTATGTCTACGACGAATATGTCTAGACTTACCGTTGTATATAAAATTTTATGCCCTAGATATAGCTGCTTGATTATCGCAGTGTATGCATATAGCGGGCACTGGCTTTTACCATAATGGTATATCTTTCAAAAATTGTTGAAGCCATTCTGCTTCATCTCCGGCCTTATCTAAGGCTATGAATTCCGATTCCATAGTGGAACGGGCAATACATGTTTGTTTGGAAGATTTTCAAGATACCACTGCTCCTCCTAGAGTAAATGCGTATCCGCTAGTTGATTTTAATTTCTCAGAATCTACAATTCAATTAGCATCACTGTATCCTTTAAGTATAGGTGGATATTGTCCATATCTCAAGGTATATTCCTTGGTATGTGATACGTAACCTAATACTCGTAGTAGAGCAGTCCAATGATAATCACTAGGGTTACTAGTATATCTGCTTAACTTGCTTACAGCGTAAGCTATATCGGGTCTAGTGCAATTCTTTAAATACGTTAGACTTCCGATAATCTGAGAATACTCCAACTGGCGTACTCCAGTTCCTGTATTCTTACGAAGGTGGATGTGTGGGAGAAAAAAATTTGTATTCTCTTTTATCTCATGATTTTTGAATCTTTCTATCATCTTATCCACGTAGTGAGATTGGGATAGACTGATTCCATCTGGTGTTCTTGTGATTTTAATTCCTAAAATTACATCAGCAACCCCCAGATCCTTCATGTCAAAACTGTTGGATAATATTCTTTTAATGGACTTAATAATTTCAATATTAGTCCCAAGTATCAACATGTCGTCTACATAAAGACAAACAATGATATATGCATTTCCAACTATTTTAGTGTAAATACACTTATCGCATTCATTGATAGTGAATCCATCTCTAATCATGACACTATTAAATTTCTCATGCCATTATTTTGGAGCCTGCTTTAGACCGTATAAGGATTTTATAAATTTACACACTTTGTGTTCTTGATCCTTGACTATAAATCCTTCAGGTTGCTCCATATATATTTCTTCATTTAATTCATCGTTTAAGAATGCAATCTTGACATCCATTTGATGGATATCTAAGTTATGCAATACCGCAATTGCAATCAACATCCGAATGGAGCTTATTCTTGTTACTTGTGAATAAGTATTGAAGTAGTCAAGTCCTTCCTTTTGTCGATAGCCCTTGACTATTAATCTAGCATTGTACTTATCGATAGATCCATCGGGTTTTAATTTTCTTTTGAAAATCCACTTACACCCAATTGTTTTACTGCCAGGAGGCAAGTTTACAATTCCCAAGTATGATTACTTAGTATGGATTTTATTTCGCTATTCATAACTTCTTTTCACATTTGTACTTCTGGGGTAGACATAGCCTCTTTAAATATTTGAGGCTCGCTTTCAATAGCATATGCTATGAAATCTGAACCAAAAGATTTTGAGATTCTAGATCTCTAACTTCTTCTTTGTTCAATTTTCGCATTAACAATCGGTTCCTCGGGGCTTTCGTCCCTGAACGCCATCTCATGTATTCTTTTCACAGAAGTCTTATCTGTTTCCCGTTGTATAGAAAGATGTCTTCAAAAAATACAGCATCTCTAGATTCAATAATCATGTTTACATGAACATCTGGTATTTCTGATTTATGAACCAGAAATCTGTAGGCCCTACTATTCAAGGCATAGCCTATGAATATGCAGTCTATAGTTCTTACTCCCTACTTAGTCTTTTTAGGTAATGGTGTTAGTACCTTTGCAAGGCATCCCCACATTTTGAGGGAGTGGTATGAAAGTGTCCTTTCATGTCATAACTCAAATGGTATAAGACCAAGTTTCTTGTGGGGTACTCTATCAGAGGAGAATACACTCCAACCATTATCCAATTGATTCTATCAACGGATCTCGTCGTAATTCAACTCAAAGATTCACATTTATTCTTCATATTTCCCAACAGTATAGAGATAATTTTGTCCTATGTCATAGGCAAATTTTGGGAATTTTCTCCTTCAATTTAGGCATGTTTCAAAAGCACACAAAGTAGTAAAAGTTTGTTTCTCTTTTCGGATTTTTACTCTTTTCGAATTTTTACCCTGTTCATCTTGCATATGCAAGTTTTAGAAATTTTGTTCTTTGAAGCTAACAATAATTAAATTTAGTTCTCTAAATTCAAGTTCAAGCTTCTACTGACCTGTTCATGCAAATGTAAGAAGAATTACAATGGTTAGGTGTTAGACTTATTTGAATTAAAGTTTAAATTAATCTAAGACTACACAAGTGTAATTGGATTTATACACCCGTCTCTATAAGCCTATATTGTTTGACCAATAAAGAATTGATCTAGCGTAATAATTTAGGTCTAAATTTATTTCAGTTATACTTATTATTAGTGTAAATAAATTTGTAATGTGGATCTCATCTATACATATAGAATGCGTGATATTAATCAATGGCCTATATCTCTGATGAGTTGAAGTAGGGTTGTCTTGAGCCTATAAATATCATGGATTAGATTCCCTCTCCATTATTATGACCTAATCTCTCTCTTGGAGTCCTCTCATCTCCTCTAAGGATCAAGAAGAGAACTCAATAGTTGGAGAGAAAAATTCCCTCCCTCAACTCTGACGTCCTCGAGATCATGCAACCTTCGACATCCTTTTCGTGTTAGAATCAGGTACGCCTAAACCATCATTGATCTTGATAAAGAGGCTATTGTATGTATGATATTTTATTTCAAATAATTATTAGATCAACAATTGGTATCAGAGCCTCTTCTTTATCAGATCATATGGATATAATGTAAAATTCTTCAATCTCGAATTATAAATATCATGAATAATACTTTCTTGATTCAGTAAATATTTTGTGTCTCATACATTGAACTAAAAATTAAAAGGGATGCTTTATTGAATTTTGCATGTATATATATTTTTTTGGAAATTAATCTGTTTGCTATTCTAATTTTAATTAAAAATAGAAAAGAAAATTGTGTGCCGACGCACACGCATGCATGCATATGCATGGACACTTGGCCCAATCTGCCCACGCACAATAGTGCGTGGGTAGTGGGACCCAACCTGTCCACGCACAACAGTGTGTGGGCGGCATGGATGCTTCGCGCGGCAGCTGCCGGTGCTCAGGGCCCCCGGCCACCATAAGCCAGTGGCTAGATGAAAAGTCATAGGAAAATTTTTTGCCAATAGAAACTTCAACTAGCCGTTTCGAACTCATCTGACCTCCTTTTTGGGCATATAAATAACCGTTTCGAAGCTCTTGACGAACACTACATATTACATGCGCTAGACATGACAAAATAGTAGTGGCTGACATAAAGAAGGCATTGAAATATTTGTTTATTATGGTAATATATATCCTTACATGCTTCCACTTCATCAATATTTATTATATTGCTTAAATTATTTTAGCATGATGAATATTGACATATACTACAGTAGATAATATACAAATAAAGATATATACATGTTCAAATTAAAGAAAAAAAGAGCTTATTTAATTGCGTATATAATTCATGTGGATAATAGCCAGCCCAAAGGAAGACTATTGTTTAGCCGAATTGTGTATGGTGTCGGATACTTGATATCGTTAATATAATTTTGGGAGAACCTTGGTGTGCGGTAATTAGGCCAAAGGAAGATTACCATCACTATAGGCCCATATTGCATTAATCTCATCAACTAGTCCAATGGCGAAATAAGTATCCAAATGCGTAGATTTGTGTGGCAAATGCGTGTGGCAATTGGCCCAAAGAAAGGTTGTCACTATGGCCAGGTCATTACATATATTATATGATCGATATAAGTAACTTAAACTTTGAAACCAATCCTATAAAGGGGCAGTCGGCACAAACCTAGACTTTAGGATATCTATATTGGACCAATACAGTGTTGACATAAAGAAACACAATTTTTTGAAAGTTTGGCTCGCAGCTCTATTAGTCAGACCGGTCGCATTTTTTCTAAAATTCAATTTTTTATTGCAATGTTTATTAAATGCAATATTTATGTTAAATTGATGTGAAATTTTATGCTTATGTAGTCTAAATTGAATGATACAAACTTTAAAAAGTAGTAAGACTACGTAAAAGATTGTTCTTAGATTTATGGACCTAAACTACACCTTAAAGACTAATGGACCCCTACTATCACTAACAAAAGTTTAGTTAAAGAAAAATTTAATTATGATAAGTGGGTGAGGTCCAATAGGATATGTTTGCTTGTCATAAAATATTTTATTTCTATAACTATTAGGGTTCTATCCTGATAAAGCCAGTGCTAAGAGTTTTCCAAGTGAAGTAGTTGACCGGTTTATTAAATCGGATAAAATGGAGGCCAACACGCATCTTATCAAGCTAATAAATATGCACTATAGTAGTAAAAAAAAATATAAGGGAGTACATTATAGAAATGTTCAATCTTATTTATAAACTAAAGGCACTAAAATTGGAATCCTCAAAAGAGATTCTAGTGCATTTCATTCTGATTTTTTTCTTTCACAGTATAATCCTTTTCAAGATTATTTATAATGCTCAAAGAGAAAAGTGGAGTCTCATTGATATCATTAGCCATTGTGTCCGAGAAGAAGAGAGATTGAAACAAGAAAAACTGAAAATGCTCACTTAGCATCCAGGGTAACACTTCTAATAAGAAAAGAAAAAGTGTAATTAAAAGAAGGAATATAAACACTACTACAGTTACTAATTCTACAGTGGTAAAAGTGCAGGAGAAGAAGCTTAAGGTCATTGCATACTTCTTCTGGAAGAAAGTAGGCCACCTCAAGCAGGATTGCATAAAGCATCAAAAATGGCTAATTAAGAAGGGTATATCTCATATTTATGTTTCTTCAGAAATTAATTTAGTTTTAGTGCCACTTCATACATGACGGATAGATAATTCACATAAGCGAATCAATGTGGAACTTCCAAATCTAAAGGAAGCCCAGCTCAGCTGAGCAATACGTATACATGGGGATGCTTGAAGCTATTGGAGTTTGTAGACTAAGATTAGATTATGGTTTTATTATTTTAGATTTGAATGAGACTTTATATATATATTCTTTTTAGGAGGAATCGTATTTTTGTTTCATTGTTAGACAGATCTGATTTTACTACCACTCTTGTAATGAAATGATTAGTCTATTTTTTAAATCTAAGGTCTTTGGCACTAGAATGCTGATTGGTGGCTATATAAATTGAAACTTCATACTTCATATCTTAAATCTTTGTATGTGAATAGCCTAGGTACTAAGTTAACATTAATTACAGAAACATTAGAAAATTTGGTGCCAGACGGAGTTCAGGAGTCTTAGATTTAGTGTATACAGACATTTGTGGTGCATTCCTATAACTTCTTAGAATGATCACAGATACTTCATCACTTTCACGGATGATTATTCTCGTTATAGGTGCCTATACTTAATCCATGAGAAATTTCAATCACTGACATGTTCAAAATCTATAAAGTTAAAGTTGAAAATCAACTAAATAGAAAGATTAAAGCCGTTAGATCTGACCGTGGTAGTGAGTACTATTACAGATACAACAGATTAGGTAGATGTCCAGGACTTTTTGTCAATTTTCTAGAAGATGTGGCATTTTCGCTCAGTACACTATGCCAGGGACACCTCATCAAAATGGTGTTGCTAAAAGATGAAGCCGCATATTAAAGGATATGTTAGGAGTATGATAGCTCACACTTTCTTACCAGAATTATTATGGAGTGAAGTCTTAAAGACGACTGTCTACCTCCTTATTAGAGTATCTAGTAAAACAGTAATTAAAATCCCACATGAGTTATGGAGTGAAAAATCTCCTAGCATTAGGCATCTCCATGTTTGGGGTTGTCCAGCGAAAGCTCGGCCATATATACCATATGAGAAGAAACTGAACTCAAGGATAGTTAGTTGTTTTTTCATAAGATATTTTGAGAGGTCTAGAGGCTTACTGTTCCTCTATTAAGAACATAATAGAGACGGGTGATGCTAAACTTGTTGAGAATATTCAGAATAGTGGAAGTCAACTACATAAGGATTTCAGATTTAAGGAAAAACAGATTGTTATACATATGACAATTGTTCCAAATGATGAAGTAGTTATTCCACTTCAATATGAAAATATAGTTATACCCTTACAAGATACAATAAAGTTCATCCTGAAGTAAATCTTGTTGGTGAGGTAGAACCTAAAAAATCCTCAATCACAAGTGCCTAAGGAGATCAACTGGGGAGAGGAAATCAGTTATTACAAATCACTATATGGTTTATCTCTAAGAGCATAAGTTGGACATGGGGCTAGAGGATGAGCCCACATCTTTGAGTGAGATCAAACTCAACATTCACTCCACTAAATAGTCAAATGCCATGAAAGATGTATTAAAATTTATGAAGCACAATGATGTTTGGGATCTAGTAGAGTTGCATAAAATAAGAAATCAACTAGTTGTACATGGGTGTTCAAAATTAAGTGGGATTTGAAAGATAATGTCAAAAGGGTATAAGGCACATCTTGTCGCAAAAGGGATTCACTCTAAGAGAGGGCATTGACTATAGGGAGAATTTCTCTCAGTTTTCATGAAGGATTCATGGGACTAGTGGGTGCAAATTAAAGAAATTCATTTATGGTCTAAAGTATGCATGTTGTCAATGAAATTTGAAATTTGATCAAGTAATATCTGGTTTTAGCTTTAAAGAGAATGTAGTTAATCAATTCAATTATCATAAATTTAAAGAGAGTAAACTTATATTTTTATGTAATATGGATGTTATTCTACTAGCAAGTAACATAGACTCTTTACTTGAGATCAAAAGTTTTCTCTCAAAGAATTTTGAGATGAAAGATCTTGGAGACATTTCTTTTGTGATAGGCGTCCAGATTCAACGTGACAGAACACGTGGAATATTAAGTTTATCACAAAAGGGCTAGATAGATATGGCATGAAGAACTCCTCTTTGGGTGATACTCCTGTCACTAGGGGAGATAAGTTGAGTCTACTCCAATGTCCCAAGAACGATTTACAGAAAGAGTAAATGAAAGACATTTCATATGCATCAGCAGTTGAAAGTCTGATGTATGCTCAAGTTTATACTCATCCAGACATAACATATGCCGTTGAGAAACTTGACAGATACTTGATCAATCTTAAAATTGATCACTAGAAGACTGCCAAGAAGATAATGTGATACCTATAAAGAACCAAGGACTACATATTTACATGCAAAAAATCTGGTCAGTTGCAGTTGGTTAGATACATAGATTCAGAGTATGCCGGATGTATCGACAATAGGAAGTCCACTTCATGTTACATTTTCCTGATTGCAGGAAGGTGATGAATTTAGTTGAGAGGCCATTACAGCTACACTGTGATAACAGAGTTACAAAGCTCTACTGCAAAATTGACAAAAATTCAGTAAAGGTTAAGGCACATCGACATCAAGTTTCTTGTCATTAAAGATAAAATTTGGAATCACATTATGTTTGTTATTAGTGATAGTATTATTCTTAATATTACATATCCACTCACTAAAAGACTGTCACCTAAAGTCTTCTTAGAGCATATTGCTCAGATGGAGATGGTTAATCATGATGACTACTTTCTTTAAATTCCTCTTGAATTTAATTTACGCATTTGAGTTTGTTAACAGTTGAACTCGTTGGAGTCATAAGATTGGACTCGTTGGAGTCATAAAGTGAAAACCAGTTGGAATTGTATCTTATTTGATCAGAGGATATTTCTATGCCACACGTCCACATTTGATTTATATCATTAAGGATTCTGAAATTTGTGATGTGGACCTCCTACCTCGATTATACAGAAGTTAATGACTGCTATGTTTGATAGCAAGGCACTTAATAAATCAGACTGTTTTGAAATGTAGTTTATTGACAGTTAAAGTTTTGATACCATAAAGTTATACATAATATCCTTTATGACTTGATTGGCCTAGGTGGAAGATTGTTAGACTTATTTGGATTAAAATCAAAATTAATCTGGGCCTGCAAAAGTTCAATTAGATTTATACAGCCGTCTCTATATGTTGATCAAGCCTATTGATTTTGATCTAAACTCGTTTCAATTACACTTAGCCATTAGTGTAAATAAGTTTGTAATGTGGATCTCATCTACACGTGTGGAATGCGTGATATTAATCAAGGGCCTAGATTTATGATGAGTTGGAATAAGATTGTCTTGAGCCTATAAATATCATGGATTGAATTTTCTCTCCACTACTATGACCTAATCTTTCTCTTGGAAAGCCTCTAATCTCCTCTACGAATCAAGAAGAGAACTCAGTGCCTGGAGAGAAAAATCCCTTCCCTAATACCGGCATTCTCAAGATCATGCAACCTTCGACACCCCTTTTGTAATGTTTCAGGTATGCATAAAGTCTCCTTCCCTTTAATCTTGATAAAGAAGCTATTGCATGTATACAATCTTGTTTCAAAAAATTATTAGATCAACATTAGATTCAACATCGTTTAAAACCTAAGGATCATAAAAGCTCAAACTTTGATTCCTAGAATTTGAAGTCGGTGGCTCAAGTGGTCGTTACTATATAAGCAGTAAATGGAAAAATCAATGTTTTAATGAAAAAGTTTAATAACTCCAGCCCTTTCCATTGTAAAGCAGAAAATTCTTCTAGACAAATCTGCTTCCAACTTTACACTTGTGCTCACAAGGGAGAGTTCTGTTAGCACCTCCAAGCAAGATACTTGAATAACTGCACAAACAATTAGATGTAGGCAAAGAGTTATGAAATGTTAAGATAACAATTAAGAGATAAATTAACCACTAATATATCTTTTTCCTTTCATATATAACATTAACTTTGTGAACAATTTCTAGTATTCCTTTATATTGACACTGACCTCAACAGTAAGAAATTGGTATAACAGTAAGAACATATTTCGTATAACAGTGGGATCTATGTTTTTAAGGAGTACCCTAACTTCGTTTTCTCTTAATTAAAAGAATGAGGGGCAAAAAAAAAGAGAATGAGCTGCATTATTGTGTTTGTAAATTAGGACCAAAGGTCTCCTTTGTTTATTTTCTTTCATTTTTTGAGTGAAGTTTATTCCAGCTAGAAATTTGTTGGATAAATGAGATATTTGGGAGTAAATGTTTATAGCGCACATGGAATTGCTCAACACAAACCCTTATAACTGTTGACCATAATTAGATTCCCGCACAATCATAGGCCATAGGTTGTAGTATAATTTGTCTCCGTTTACAAAAAAATATTGTACGCTTTGTTCTCAATTACTATACATACAGAAATCTAGCAAGAAAGAGAAGAAGGAAAACAATAATTTCTTTGGTTTTTAATACAGTAGTTACTACAAACAGTGCTAATATCATTAATAAAATGAACACCATCTCTACCACCCTCCAATAATTTGCAGATTGCCCACATCTTCCTTGTGTTTCTTCAAAGCCCAACAGAAAATTTGTACAAAGAATGGGGGACATTAGACCTTTGCTAATCATGGTAATTATTGTTGGATTTTGAATTAAAATAAAAGAAAAAAAAAACTTTCATTTCAAATTTTTCTTATCAAGTCAACTTTGATCAAGTCTCAAGATCAAGTCAGTTGAGAAAATCTCTCAACTGCTCGAATTTTTTATGGAGTTGTTACAACAACTGGGGCTTTGAGGCTATAAATAGAACCCTAACTTAGTTCTCAACAAACAGTTTTCATTTTCTCTTCTTCTCTTTTAAATTTCTTTTGAAGCCTACTCTTCGCGAGAAGAGCTTCAGCCTAAATTAAATTTTCTTCTATTTTATTTATTTTGGTAACCATTCTGAGTTTGAGTAGAGGTCTGGTGCTAGCGTCCGAGCTTAGGTGCTGGTAAGTCCGGCGGAGTTTTTTTCGCTAGTTGACAGGGTCAATTCGATGTCCGGACGAGAGGACTGGCCATTTGTCTTTTAGGGCAGTGCGTCACACGACTACATCTTCCAGCCTAGTAATCTTACTCTTTATTTTAATTTGTTGTGTGTTTAGTAATTGATACATTTAATTTGATTTATGCTAAGTTTTAATTGAATGTTTTAATTTAAAGGAAAATAAGGATAAAATTTCCAACAATCTAGAAGACAAATTAAGTTTTCCTGTTAATTAATTTTCGTGCAAATTAATTAACTATTCTTTCTTGTAAAACATTTATTTTATGCAATAGAATAGTTATCTAAATTCGTACAAGCATATTGTTATATTCATACGAGTAGTTAATTATTTAACTAATTCTTATAAAGGATTTCTTTAATCTATTCCCTACTTCACGCAAATTAAATAGATTAAGATCTTTCTAACAAACTATTATATAGATCTTGCAATTTTATTTGATTAAAATTATTGCAAAAAGTTAACACAAGTTCTTACTATTTTAATTTCTTACAAAATAATTATTAATATTTACTAGCAATTAATAATCACCACTACATTTTGTCAAATTGATTTCTTGCAAATCAAATTATTTTAATTGTTAGATTCTTGTATTTTACTGAAGAACTAATTCATATATTTGGTTCATATAATATAATTAATCTTAATCTGTTTCTTTTACTAAGAATAAACTAATTAAGTTCTGGCAAAAATCTATTTTGAAAATTAGAGTTCAATTCTTGCAAGATTTTACTCGATTAAAGTTCTAACAAAATTTTTATTCTGATTCTTACAAGTTATTATTCTAATCAAATTCTTGCAAAACTGTTGTTTGATCTTGAAAATTATTGTTAAATTTTACAAGATCTTAATAAAATTATTTATAAGATCTTATCCTCTTAAATTTTCACAATATTTTATTCAATTATTTTAATTACAAGATCTTATATCATTAGATTATTGCAAATCTTATCTTGTTAAATTATTACAAAAATACTTACAAGATATTATTTTATTGAAATTCCTGCAATAACATTCACAGATCCTTACGAAGTCTATTCTTACAATAATCGATTTTATGTAATTAATCTTTTCTAATTACTGTAATATTTAGGCTTTTATCTTTTAACTGTAAGTTAATTAGAAAGTAGCTTTATGCAAAAAGAATAATTCCTACTATACTTGTTTATTACATCCAATACATATTTTATAATATAGGGATATTACATTAGAGAGGATTTAAATCTTATTATCTAAATTACTAGAGTAATAAATTTCTTAAAATTTAAGAATTGTTCAATTCCTGCAAAACAAATTGCATAATTGTTGCATGTGAAATTCTAGATTCTAGTATATTAATATTGTGATTCTTACTATGATCTACTAGAATACTTTTTCACTTAAATTAAATAAGAATTCTACATTTTTTTTATTTTTGCATATCCTAATTTAAAAGTCACCAACATAAACTTATATTCTGACATTTTCAAATATTATGGGTACAGAAAAAATGGTACAATTCTTCCTATCATTTTGACAAGCCTAGATTATAATAATATTATTTGTATTCTTGTTGATATAGGCATAAACTCCTAAGTATCTTTAGACCAATAGGATAAGAAAATTAAAGGGTAAATTATTTCCTCAAAATTTCATACAATTAGTGTTTAACAAAGGAAATGTACCTAACGTGATTCTATAATTAAGGAACACCAAGAATGAAAAACCTTCCACCTGAGTTACGTTGACCTGGCCAATTGGACTCGTAAAATTAGGATTTTTGTCTAGCCCAATAATTTTAGAATTCTTATCAGCCTATGTTAACTATAATCTTAAAGGTAATATTGTTGTCTAGCGTATACACCAACATTTGGACATACCTAAATTTGTCTAGGATTCACATTAATTAGTATTATGGTTGGATCTAGTTTTTATTATCTTTCATATTTGATTTTAATGTAAATCATGATCTGACCATGCTAAATTAGGTAGAACTAAAATCCTAATTTATATTGTAAAAAATCTAGTATGGGGAGCATAGTAGGACTGAAAATTTCAAACAATATGATTATGTTAAAGTTACAATTAGAAAAAATGTGCTACTTATGACATTATGTTTGCATGAGCAAAACTTATAATTTGGGCGCATGTAAATGTGTATATTAAATTCTAACCATGTGCGGAATGATTAAACCGCTATGTATGGCTTTGCCCCCATCTAATACTAACTGGGATCAATTAAATTTATGTCCAAAACAAATGATTGTAATATTTGGCTATATAGGTCTTCTTATAAAACAAACATAAGTTTGATTAAAAAAATTATAATTTCTCACTTCCTAAGAGATAAAATTATATATATATATATATATATATATATATATATATATATATATATTATATATTATATATATATAATATTTTATTTTATTTATGGCTTTCAAGTAATAAGATCTAATTGATATATCAAGTTAAAATTATCGTTTGTAGATTTAACTTATTATATTAAAGTTATATTTATAACTATCAAAATTTATACATCTCCTATTTAAGTATATTCATGATTTTAACTATAATAAAATTATGAGAAAATTCTCATCTAAGTTGTAAAAATATTAAACTTCAAATTTTATATTTATTAAATTATATATATATATATATTAAATTTGAAATTTTGAAATTTTGAGTGCATCATTTTTAGTTACAATATTTAAAAATGGCTACTATATTTTTCATAGTCATGCACTTCAAACCTTTCTTTGAAGACTTTACATCTTCAGAAAGGATATTATAATTTTACTGTTAATTGTAAATATTTTTAAATTATTTAAAATTTCTTTGAAGATTTAAATGTGAAATATTTTCAAAAGTAAAGATATATATTGCATACATTATATGCATGTATTATTTGTGAAAATAAAGTTGCATGTACAATAAGAAAATTAAATTTTATATACTAATCACTAAATTAAGACAATGATGATTTGTCTAAGATGAAATTTAGATACTATTAAGAATATAAATGGCAAGGTAAATTAGAATGTCTTACTATCTGGTAAGGAACCAATTTACGTTCATCTTATAAGATACTAAAATTCAATCTGGGACATCATCAATGTCTTAATAGGATGAGTAGAATGGATAATAAATATTTTCTTCTAGTAAATGTACATCTCTTAAATTTTTGATAAGTATATGCTATCATATGCTTAAAACTATATTTTAGATATATCTGAATTACACGTTAATAGTTAGACTTTAACACTAAGTGTGTATTAAAATGATTTTAATAATCATAAATTTCTTGATTATTTTTATCAAATTAAATATATATGTATATACATATATACTTTAAAAACTTAAATAATCAAATGCAATGAATATATGCTTTATCATAAATCATTATGGTATAATTTGTTCGTTTTAAAACTAAGGCAACAAGAAAACTTTATAAATACCTTATGGTTCCAAATGGAGGGAGACTCTGACAATTACCCAAAAACTTTATAGGTGTAATAAAAGGTATCAAGAGTCATAATAAAGTGGACATGAAGAGTTAAATCTCTGATTGTCACCACTTGAAAATAGAAGGTTGTTAAGCTATTTGTCTGATCTTGAAAAATATGAAGTCATTCTGATTAAGGGTCTTTCTAGGAGTATAGTCTTAGTTTCATCGAGAGAAATGAAGTTAAAGCCATAGTAGAGTTCACCGAGAGCGGGAACCCAAACCTACATGATTGGGAGCTTATTCCATGAAAGAGCTTCAATGTGGTAGTAACAAGTCGTACTGGTGATACTCGTGTGGAACATCAACCCGAAAAAATATTTATATCCTATATGTAGCATTGTAGCTACTTTCCTTTCTCTATGGTAACGGTGCTCTTATGATACAGCTAGCTAAGGTTGAGTTAAACTCTTAATAAGTCCAACGCATAGAGTATGAAGGGTATAACATTCAGCTGTAGTATCTTTGGAGGATTTACCTACGTGAGACGAACCGTGATGGCCGCGGTTGAGGGGTAGGGCTGACCCCTGAAAACTCTCATGAGTCGATTATTGTGAGTATGACTATTAACTCTCAACCCGCTCGCTCAATAGATGAGGGCTTACTATTTGTGCCTTCCATCAATATCTAGTAAAAGAGGCTAGTTCTAGGCATAGTCCACTATGTCTCTCAGATGGTGATAAATTCACTAAAGAAGGTTCCAGGGCGTAGTCCACCTGTCCGAATTCACAATATGAGGTTGATCAACCTTCTTCGTGTTTTATGTTTTCTGATTTGTGTTTTTGATTTATTTACATTGTGTTGTTTTATTCTGTCTTCCCTGAAACTTAAGCTTTTGGGGGAGACTGTTGAATTTTGAATTAAAATAAAAGAAAAAGTTTTCATTTCAAATTTTGTTTTACCAAGTCAACTTTGACCAAGTCCCAGGATCTAAGTCAGTTAAGAAAATCTCTCAACTGCTCGGATTTTCTGATGGAGTTGTTACAACAACTGGGGTTCTAAGGCTATAAATAGAACCCTAGCTCAGTTCTCAATACACAATTCTCATTTTCTCTTCTTTATCTTTGAAATTTCTTTTGAGGCCTATTTTCGCGAGAGGGCTTCAGCTAAAATTAAATTTTCTTCTCTTTTCTTTATTTTAAGCAACCATTCTGAATCTAAGCAGAGGTCTGGTGTTAACATTCGTGCCCAGGTGCTGGTGATTATGGGAAAGTTTTTTCTGCTAGTTGACTGGGCCAATTCGACGTCCGGATGAGAGGACCGGCTATTTGTCTTTTAGGACAGTGCGTCGCATGATAACATCTCCCAGACCAGCGATCTTACTCTTTATTTTAATTTTATTGCGTGTTTAGTAATTGATACACATTTAATTTGATTTGTGCTAAGTTTTAATTATTGCATGTTTAATTTAAAGAAAAATGGAGATAAAAATTCCAACAATTATCACAATTAGGGAAAGATACTAATAAAAGAGAAAAAAACAAAATCTGAGCCTATCACGATACAGAAACAAATGAGGGCGAATTGGGGGGTGGGGGACGAAGGGTGTCACCATCAGTTGTGCAGAAAGAATCAGACATAGGGATGGCTAACGGAACGAAACAAGTTGATTCGTTCCGTTAGGCCAACAGATCAGTGACGACACAGGTCGGATATCCGGGTAACGAATCGGGTCTCCTGACCCGATTCTGACCCGATTCGTTACCCGGATTCGCCGAGACGGGCTGGACCCGTCTCAGTATTTTTTAATTTTAATTATTTTTAAATAGGAACACAACGGGTCTATTTTGAGCCGTTGTGGGTGAGTAAGAGGGTGCCACGTGGCACACTCTGACTCACCCACAATGGCTCTTTTTTAAACCGTTGAGGGTTAAAAAAATATATAAAAAAACAATATAGGGGTCTGAGACTAATTTTTTTCTCTTACAGTTATATTAAAAAAAGGAGGGGGTCGGGAAAATTTTTCCCAATCCGATTCGTCTCGTGATTCGTCACGAGACGAATCTGACCCGTCCCGTTTACGCGAGATGGGTTAATTCGTTGGGACCCGCCCCTAAACGGGACTGGTCCGGGTTGGCTCGCAACCCGCCTAGTGCGACTCAAACGGGCCTCATAGGGCGGGACGGGTCGAAACAGGTCGGCCCGCCCCATTAGTCATCCCTAATCAGACATGAGAAGGTGGCTCTCACGCCACTTCTCTCTCACATCTCCCTCTTCATCCTCACTGTAGTACTAACTCTCCTCTCACTTTTTCAGTTCTTCTATTAGAAACTAATGGAGGAGTCACTGAAATCTCTCTCTGTGGACTACCTCAACCTCCTCATCAACGGCCAGGCCTTCAGCGACGTCACCTTCAGCGTTGAGGGCCGCCTCGTCCACGCCCACCGCTGCATCCTCGCCGCCCGCAGCCTCTTCTTCCGCAAGTTCTTCTGCGGTCCCGACCCACCCCCGGGCCTCCAGCTCCCCAGCCCGCGATCCCCGTCCTCGGCCTCGTCCCCTCAAGGCGGCAGCGGGGGCAATAATTCTACGGTAGTCATCCCAGTTAATTCAGTGAGCTACGAGGTGTTCCTGCTAGTCCTGCAGTTTCTCTACAGCGGCCAGGTCTCGCTTGTTCCGCCGAAACACGAGCCCCGGCCAAATTGCGGGGAGCGGGGGTGCTGGCACACCCATTGCACCTCGGCCGTCGACCTCGCGCTCGATACGCTGTCGGCCGCCAGGTCTTTCGGCGTCGAGCAGCTCGTTCTGCTCACTCAGGTGCTAATCACTGAGTTGGAATTTGTTAGTTGGGTAGTTTTCAATGAAGCTGCTTCTGCTGCTGGCTCTTTTTTTGTTTGCTTTTGTTGGGGTCAGAGAGAGAGTTGAGTTTAGTCTTGAGGTCCCCGACTCTTCTTCTCTTCTGTTCTCAATTCTCTTCTTTCATTCATTCATTCTATGTGTCGTGTGTGCGTGTGTGAGAGTGGGTTTACAGAGAGAAGGCCCTCGTATCTGGCTCTCTCTCCTGTGTTGTTTCTCTTTTTCTCTCTCTAGATCAGTCTCAAAGACCTGCGAGTTTTGCTTCAGAGATGGTGATGATGATGACAGTGTTTGCATCCAGTAGCTGGCCCTCCACTTGGGTCTCTTTCAAATTAGTTACCAACTCTCCCCCCATCACATCTCTCAATCCCATGTATAGGTTTCCCATTTTTAATCAACCCCCATCAATCTCATCTCATCTCATCTCATGTCAAACACCATTCCCAATTTCTAGATTCGGGTGATCTAAGTTTTTTTTTGATAATTGTGCCCTAAGTTTTTACTTCCCCAAATCACAACTTCCTCTTATATTTTATGCAATCAATCCCCTTTCCCTCTAAATTTTTTTTCTTTTTCCATTCATGCAGAGGCAACTGGAGAGCATGGTGGAAAAGGCCTCAATTGAGGATGCGATGAAGGTGCTTCTCGCATCAAGAAAGCAAGAGATGCAGCAGCTGTGGACCACTTGCTCCCACCACGTGGCCAAGTCTGGCCTGTCCCCGGAGATCCTCGCCAAGCACCTCCCCATCGACGTCGTCGCAAAGATCGAGGAGCTCCGCATCAAATCCTCCCTCGCCCGCCACCGCTCCCCCTTCCTCTCCCGCCAGCAGCAGCACCCCCACCAGCACCACTTCCCCATCGAGATCGCCGCCTCCAACGCGGCCTCCTCCGCCATCGACCACGAAGACCACCACCACAAGATCAGGCGGATGCGCCGCGCGCTCGACTCGTCCGACGTCGAGCTCGTCAAGCTGATGGTGATGGGCGAGGGACTGAACCTCGACGACGCCCTCGCACTCCACTACGCCGTGCAGAACTGCAGCAGGGAAGTCGTCAAGGCTTTGCTCGAGCTCGGGGCGGCCGACGTGAACTGCCCGGCCGGGCCTAATGGGAAGACCCCGCTTCACATTGCGGCTGAGATGGTGTGCCCGGACATGGTTGCCGTGCTTCTCGACCACCACGCCAACCCCACGGTTAGGACCGTGGATGGGGTGACCCCGCTCGATATTCTCAGAACCCTGACTTCTGACTTCTTGTTCAAGGGCACGGTGCCAGGGCTGACCCACATTGAGCCAAACAAGCTCAGGCTCTGCCTCGAATTGGTTCAGTCGGCGGCGATGGTCATCTCTAGAGAGGAGGCGGCAGCGGCGGCTGGAGGAGGAGGAGGAGGTAGCGGGGGCAGCGGGGGGAGTAATCAAGACATGGCGATCTACCCATCGATGAATTCAGATCAGGGTGCAGGGAACTGCAATGCGGACAGTAGCATGGTGAGCCTGAGTTTGGACTCAAGAATGGTGTACCCGAACCTGGGTATGGCTGCAGCTGCAGGGTTGGAGTGTGATCACAGTAGGAGCAACCACAGGTCTCAAGGGAGTACTGCTGGGCTTGGGCTCTCATCCATCTACTCTCATCATGACTTCCCATAACAACTAGTGCAAGTAGTACACCTCTAGTATCTTCTTGTGAGAACAAGTCGTATTATGGAGGTGATGAAATTTCCTTTCCTTCTTTCTTAATTTGCATTCATGTTAGTGTTAGTTTGATGGTGTTTTGGATGAGTTTGGACTTGGGATTTAGCTAAGCTAGCTAGTGATCATCATATTGTGCAGTTAATTAATTAAGGGTTTTCCTATATGTACCCCCAAATCTTCTCTATTTGGGGTGTTGATTTTTCCTTTTGTTTTTGGGTGGGCGTGGGGGTACACGAGCAGATGGGGGATTTGAAGCGGGAGACAACGAGAATCTAAACAAAGCATTGAATGATGGAGAAGATGCAGGTCAATCTTTTTCAGACTCTCTAGTCTTGTCACACCTTTTGTTTTTATTTGTGCACATAAAATTATTGTGTGCATTCAAATATGTTTCTTGTCATGGACTAGTTAAATTAGTGTGAAGCCCCCCACGCTCCTCTTTCACAAATAAACATCTTGTGCATTCCTTTCCCTATGCTTTAAGAACAACTTCCATTTATAGTTAGCACATTATCTCTTTCTTCAATCATATCAAAACTTAAGCTTACATATATGTTTTTTTTTGTTTTGTTTCCCTCCTTAGCTAGTGGACCAGTTCTCTTTCCTTTAGTAGCATGGCTTTATTTAACATGGCAATCTAGCTTTCCTGCCCTGCAAGTGTTTTTTTGATTGCTATGGCAAAAAAAAGGAGCTAGATTATTGAACTGTGGACAAAAATGCTTCTCTTTGTCCAGCTTGAATGAAGTAGACAGCTAGTGAGACTACTAACTCTGCTATGCAAAAAAAATTGAATAAGTTTGTTGCTTCTTCTACCTAAATGAGGGTCTTGCTATCTCAGGACTTTCCCTATTGCTTTTAACCTTTTTTGGCCATTTTGAGGCTCTAAATAGTCTTCATTTTCTCTTCTACAGAAAGTAAAGAGAACAGCATCAGTATTATCTCATTTTCCCTTTAAAAAAAATCATCTCATTGATTATCTTGCTCTTCTCATCTTGGAAGTAACTCTGTCAGTGCATCGTCCACTGCATGTCTCAAGTCAGGATAAAGGAGGAGGGTTGTGGTAGGCCTGTGACAGCCAACATAAAACAATGTCACATACTATGAACATGAATCAAGAACTAAATTTTGTTGGGGCATTCTCTACTGAGCGACGCGCTACATCGGAGCCCGGGTGTAGTGAAAAGTGGGCAAGAGTTGCTAGGTCGTCTTCCAGAAACGACGCACCACATCGGAGCTCGGATGTGGTGTCAAATGAGTAAGGATTCCCACACTTTTATGAGTGAGTGAGGGTTAAGAAGATAGCTCATGAATATAGGATTAGGTTAGTATCATGGAACGTAGGTTCTCTTGCAAGTAGATTAGTAGAGTTAATTGATGTTATGGTTAGACGGAATGTTAGTATTTTGTATATATAGGAAACTAAGTGGGTAGGTGAAAAAATTAGAATTATAAAGCCTTGGGGTTTTAAATTTTAGTATACTAGTAGAGATAGAAATCGTAATGAGATGGGTGTGATCATAGATAAATAATTGCTTGAGGATGTAGTGAAGGTTAGGAGAAAGAGTAATAGGATTTTACTAGTTAAACTTATTTTGAGAAGGGAGATTTTTAATGTTATTAGTGTCTATGCACTACAAGTAGAACTTGATGAGTCAAGTAAACGTCAATTTGGGAGGATTTAGATGAGATTGTGCAAGGCATACCCATTAGAAAAAATCTTTTCATAGGCGGTGACCTCAATGGGCATGTAGGAAATAGTTATTATCGGTTGATAGTGTACATGGAGGATTTAGTTTTGGGGAAAGAAATGAACCAGATAACTCGATTCTAGATTTTGCTTTGTCATATGATTTGATCTTAGCGAATACTTGATTTAGGAAGAGAGAGTCTCCTTGATCACTTTTAGAAGTGGATCAAGTGCGAGCCAAATAGATTTCTTTTTAACTAGAAAAGTAGATGGAGGTTGTTGTATGGATTGTAAGGTAATACCGGGTGAGAGTGTAGTAACCCAATATAGACTCTTAATTTTAGATATCCAGATTAGAAGGAGTTTTAGAATAATTAAATGTAAGTTAGATTCTAAGATTAAGTGGTAGCGGCTAAAAGAAGGTAACCAAGAAGTTTTTATAGATCGAGTAGTACATGAAACAGATTGTATAGCCCAAGATGATCCCAATACAACATGGAATAAAATTGCTAGCTGCATTAAAAGAGTAGATAAAGATGTACTTGATGAGTCACGGGGTGGTGCTCCACCATATAAGGACACATCATGGTGGAATGAAGAGGTAAAAACCGTCATTAAGATTAAACAAGATTCTTATAGAGATTTGAAGAAAAATTGTGATGGAGTGAGTTTTGAGAGGTATAAGCTAGCCAAGAAGGAGGCTAAGAAAGCTGTTTAGAATGCAAGAGCTAAACTGTACAAAGAAGTATATGAGAAGTTGGACACCAAAGAGGTTGAAAAGGACATATATAGAATTGCTTGTATAAGGGAGAGAAAGACTAGAGACTTATGTACTGTGAGGTGTGTAAAAGATGAGGATCAGAAGGTTTTAGTTCGAGATAAAGAAATCAAAGAAAGATGAAGAGAGTATTTTGATAAATTATTTAATGGTAGTTCTACTCAAGACTTGGATGACCTTACCATTCAGTGCCAGGATATGAATCATAATTATATGCACAGAATTAGCGAATCTGAAGTTAAGAAAAGTTGTTGGCCCGAATGGAATTCCTATTGAGGTATAGAGATGCTTAGGAGAGGTAGGCGTGAGATGTCTGACAAACCTTTTTAACCAGATCAGGCTAATTAAAAAGATGCCAAATGAGTGGAGGAAGAGTACCTCTCTATAAGAACAAAGGTGATATCCAGAGTTGTTCAAACTATCATGAAATAAAATTCATGTGTCACACCATGAAGCTTTGGGAAAGGGTAATTGAACACAGGTTAAGGCAAAATGTTACAATATCAGAGAACAAGTTTGAGTTTATACAGGGGCGATCGACGACAGAGGCTATTCATTTGCTTCATCAACTTATAGAGCGATTTCGAGAGAGGAAGAGAAATTTGCATATGATCTTTATTAGTTTAGAAAAGCTTATGATAAGCTGCCAAGAGAGGTATTATGGTGGATACTGATGAAAAAAGGAGTCCCCATAAAGTATATTGACATAATCAAGGATATGTACGATGGAGTAGTGGCAAATTTCAGAATGTGTGGAGGTATAATAAATAATTTTCTATGACAATTGTATTGTATCAAGGATCTGTATTGAGTCCATTTTTATTTGCTATAGTGATGGATGAGCTTACTAGAGCTATTCAGGATGAGATATCCTGGTGTATGCTATTTGCTGATGATATTGCCCTAACCGATGAGACGAGAGCTGGGATAAATGCAAAATTGGAGTTATAGAGGCAAAATCTAGAATCTCGAGGTTTTAGATTAAGTAGGGCTAAAACAGAGTATATGGAGTGTAAAGTCAGTAAATAGAAAATCCGAGATTATAGTATTGTGAGACTAGATGGACATGAATTACCGATGAGCAATCGTTTTAAGTACTTGGGTTCTATTATCTAAAAGGATAGAGAGATCGATAGTAATGTCAACCATAGGATCCAAACCGACTGGTTGAAATGGAGGAGGAAAACAAGAGTTTATGTGATCGTAATATTTCGTTATGGCTGAAAAGAAAATTTTATCAGACTGCTCTTAGGCCAGTTTTGTTATATGGCACGGAATGTTGGGCTTTAAAGAGACATCATGCCCAACAGATGAGTGTAGCAGAGATACGCATGTTTCGTTGGATGTGTGGTAACACGCGGAGAGATAAGGTGAGAAATGAAGATATTCGTACTAAGATAGGTGAAGTCTATATAGAAGAGAAGATGAGAGAAAACCGCCTACGATGATTTGGTCATGTGCGACGTAGACGTACAGATACACCAGTTCGACGAGTATAGCGTATCAATTTAGGGCAAGTTAAAAGAGCGCAGGGGAGACCAAAGAAAATATGGATGGAGGTAATACGACAAGATATGGAGACTAAAGGTCTTAGTGAAGGCATATTGCTCGATAAGAATGAATGGAGAAAGTTGATCCATGTGCCCGATCTAGCGTAATTCTCTTTTGGTTCATGTAGCCTACCCCCAAATACTTGGAACAAATGGCTTAGTTGTTGTTGTTGTCATCTCAGCTTGGAAGTCTCTATTTATACCTTTTCCCTGCTCTCTTTAACCCTCACAAAACAGTATTAGTTTTGGAAAAGAACTATATACATACCATGTACATCATTTTGGACTATCCTCCTGTTGTGTAAGCTTTGAACTCTCCTCTCTCTCTCTCTCTCTCTCTCTCTCTCTCTCTCTCTCACACACACACACACACACACACACACACACACACCCCATGCAAACTCACTCTTTTTTTTACTATTTTAAAAATATGAAGAGAAAGTTCTTTGTCATTTTGAATATTTTAATGAAATAACTGATGGACGCACCATGCCAAACACTATGAGCCTTCAAAATGTCAACCTGCAGTAATTTTTAACTTACTGCGCAGACCAGTGAGAGTATGTTTTGTCAATAATATGATTACTGTCATAAAGTACTTGCAATTGTAGGAATGATTAACATATAACATCTTAATATTTCCATGCTGTACTTGAAAATTTGCTGACTTCCATGCAAAACCTCCATGCAAGCTTCAGGCTCACCAGTATAGATGATATTTTGCAATTGAATTGGTTTGCCTTGTGATGATCTTTGTATGCTAATTAAATACTAGAAAATAGAAATATGGTACTAAAATTTTCCATATTCATAGAAAATAATTTAAATCCTGTACCAATATTTTCTTGATGCATTCTGCGGCTAGAATAATTTATATAGTCTGTTGGAAACTATCTTTGTTTGATTAATTACTTTTGCCATGAACTGAGCACTTTGCATCAGTAAATTGTCTGTGGTTCAGATAGGCAATGTAATTTAATTATTTCTGACTGAACTTATTTTCCACACTTGTTTATGAATGTTATTTTAGGGAAATGTTTAGCAAAATAAACATGCATATTTTTTAATATTTTTTTAATTGATAGAAGGATATGTTTGTTTTTGTTGACTTTTAAGTAATTGAGAACCTTCATTCTGTAGGAAGAGGGAATTGGTTTTCAACTGATATATGCAAAATTGTTTTCAAGTATAACCAAGATTAATGAGCTGCTTATCAATATCCGTTTTTGCTTACGTTTGGTGATTAAAGAAAAAAGTGTAATGTAGATTTAGTTAGTGTTAGGTTTACTTATTTAAGTCATGAAAGATTCAACTAAGTTAAAGCACATTATATATAATATATACGGTCATGTAATTTGGCATATTTTTTTTTTCAATATTCTCAATATTTTCTTTATTCATAATCAAGCCAGTGGATATATCTTATGCACAATTGGTAGAATGTATGTTTCCACATTGTTTTTGGAAGAAGGTTGCTGTATATGTAATTTAGTTATGTAGATTATGTGAACCTAGTAGGACAGTAACAAATTATGCATATATGATGTGCTCTTCCTTCCATGATGGAAAGTGCTATCGTTCATTATAAAGGCTTTCTCAGGTAACCTCCTGCATTGTAGTCCGACAAACAGAGTGGAAGAAGTATGGAATGTATGTAATCTCCTGCCCAATATGTTGTTTATACGCAGGATGTCTAGGGCCTTGAGTTTTCAAAGTGAATAGTTGCAACGAGTGATATTATTCATTTTGGGCTGCCTGCCTACAGATTTCGGGGAATTTTTCACTTTGAAGGATGTGATATACACCACAATGATTCAAAAGTATACTGTTTTACTGTGTTATCCGATTTCTGGAATTAGTTTACTAAACATATTCACATGAAATGCTAAGCGAGAAGTGCGTATTTCCAATATTTTCTGATGGAAAAATGAAATAGGTTTATTTTGTTGGAATTATAAATCAAAATGAATGTGATATTAGTAGCGAAGTTGAAAAGTCATCAAAATGAATGTGATTCATGGAATTAGTGGAGAAGTTGAAAAGTCATCATAAAATGTGATTTATGGCATTAGTAGAGAAATAAAAAGTCATCATAAATTATAAAATTAGAAGAGTCATCATCATTAGAGAAATGGAAAAGTCACCATGGATTAGAGAAGTTAAAGAGCCATATATGCATTGTTTTATTGCCATTTGTTTATGACATTAAAGTAAATGGTTGGTATTCTTATAAGTTTTTCTTTGAAACCTATAAAAGCTAGTGCACCTCTTTGTTTTTTCAAGCAAGCAAAGAAGAAAGGAAAGTTGAATTAGATTCACTCTCCATTTAAAATTTTAGATTATAGCATATTAGTTTGTAGACTTGTATACAACAATTGGTATCAAAATCATTCAATCTTTTCTTCCATTTTCTCTTCTCCTCATAGCCTCCACCAACAATCTTATCAATCCACAAGTACCTAAGTTATCAAAGAATAACTATGAGAGTTGGTCAATTTAAATGAAAGCTCTATTTGGTTCTAAAGAGTTGTGCGAACTAATCATTAATGGGTTCAAGGAGCCCACACTGAAGGTAGAAGTCGCCTACTCCGCCGAAGAAAAGAAGGCTCTTAGAGAGCAAAGAAAAAAGAATAGCAAGGCTCATTTTCTACTCTACCAAAGGTTGGTCGAGTCTACCTTCGAGAGAGTTACCGAAGTAACGACGAGCAAGGAACCATAGGAAATTCATTCTACTATCTACAAAGGAGTCGAGCGGGTGAAGTGAATTCGTCTTTAAACTTTGAGGGCCGATCTTGAAGTCGCTCAAATGAAAGATGAAGAAAAAATTTCCGATTATTATTCATGATTACATCTAATTGTGAATAAAATGATGAGAAATGGAGAAAAGATGGAGGACATCCGAGTGATGGAGAAATTATTCTGATCTCTCGCATCAAAGTTCGAGCACGTGGTGGTGGTAATTGAGGAGTTAAAGAATTTAGAGGAAATCTCAATAGAGGAGTTTTTAGGATCTCTCCAAGTTCATGAGCAACACATGCAAAAGAAGACTAGTTTTATAGTATTGGAACAAGCATTAGAGTCAAAATTGTCTCTAAATGATCGAGACTCAAGAGTAGAGGTCATGGTCGTGGTAGAGGTTGGGGACGTGGTCTCCAATAAAGAACCATTCAAAATCAAGTGGAGATCTAAAGCTTCAGAGGTCGAAAACGAAGGAATCAAGGAAGATTCACATCTGGACGTGAAAACAGCAGGAACGTCCAATGCTACAACTGTCAAAAATTTGGACATTATGCTTCGGATTGCTGGCACAGAACTGAAGATCTTACCATTCTCGTTGAGGCAACAAATGATGTGGGTAATAACTCGACTCTTCTTCTTGATCATGATAATTCAAGTGTTTAGAATGATTTTTGGTACCTTGACTCGGGTGCTAGCAACCACATGTGCGGGAAGAAAGAACTTTTCATGAAACTCGCAGAAGGAGTCATGAAAGTGTAAGCTTGAGAGATTCTTCAAAACTTCCCGTTGAAGGCAAAAGGAAGATCAAAAATCTACCAAAAGGATGGTAAGGCTAAGTATATTTCCAATTTTTATTATATTCCTAACATGAATAATAATATTCTCAGCATCGTTCAATTACTCGAAGAAGAATATAAAGTACAAATGAAAAACAACATCTTTGGCTGGAAAATGCAAAAGGAGGCCTCATATCTTGTATTAAGATGAAAAGGAACCGCATGTTTTCGTTACATCTAACACAAAAAAGTTGAGAAGTATTTTCAAGAACTCGTGAAGAATGAGTCATGGAGGTAGCATCTTTACTTCGGCCATCTAAACTTCAGCGGCTTGAAACTACTATGTACAACCGGCATGCTACGAGCTTTACCAACAATCGATCCACTGAGCCATACTTGTAAAATTTGCATAATTGGCAAGCAAGCACGACTTCCTTTTCACAGTGGAAAGTCATGGAGAGCGGAGGCACAATTGTAACTTTTTCACACTGACATCTCTGACCATTAGATCTCATTTCTTTAGGAGGTAATAGATATTTTATTACCTTTATTGATGATTTCAGTGGAAAGTTATAGGTGTACATTCTTAAAGAAAAATCTAGTGTCTTTACTACCTTTAAGAATTTCAAAGCTCTTGTTAAAGCGGAGAGTGGCCATAAGCTAATAACTCTCCGATCTGATCGAGGTGGTGAGTACATCTCAAATCTATTTTAAGAATATTGTAGGGAGCAAGGCATAAAGAGGTAGTTTACTACTACCTACACACCACAACAAAATGGTATTGCAGAAAGAAAGAACCGCACTATTCTTGACATGATAAGAACTATGCTAAAAAGGGGCTCCCAAAGCAGTTTTAGGCGGAAGCTGTGGCGTATTCAACTTACTTACTCAACCGGCGCCCGACAAAGCAAGTGAAGGGCATGATTCCTCAAGAGGCACAGAGCGGTTACATGCCTAATGTCGCACGCCTACGAATTTTTGGGTGTATCGCATATGCTCAAGTACCTGAAGTCAAAAGGAAGAAGCTTGAAAATCACGGTGACAAATGCATTTTCATCTGAGATAGTAAGGAGTCGAAGGCATACTGTCACGCCCCGCTTCCCAAAATACGCGGGAATGGGGTCGCGACGAGAGTCGGCGACGTATATACACGAGGAAAATACCCCACGTATATACGCTAAGCCTAAATTAACCTGAACAAGCTATAATCAGAACTATAATAATCATCGAATCACTGCAACAATACATATACCTGATAACAGATAGATAATGACAAGGATATGGCAGTTGAAAGCGATAAAAGATAGAATCATGAAATAACAGGAATAGAATGACAGGCTAAATGTGATATACGAGAATCAAGGAATAATAGCAGGAACAGAAAATACAAAAGTACCAGAATCAAAGGAAGAGGACCCAAGCTCCTCGCAAAGCGTACCGCCTCATCAAACACCTGCACATTAGAAACAATCGTCCAATAGCTGGACGTGCAAACTCAGGGTCGTCAGAACGCGACCATGGTGAGTGTGTGTGTAAAGGGGAAAAAGTTCGTGCAGGAAGAACAATGTGCATAGATAATAGTAAGAACAACTGCAGACTAAGTAACAAAATAAATAACTGAACAGTAACACATATGATAACCACATGAATACAGATAGAAGATAACTGGCACAACTGTAAATATGCAATCAATGTCAAGGCATGTAATCTATCACATGTCACTAGGCTGGCATCCAAGTCTGGTCACAAGTCTGGTCCTGGTTACAATCATGTGGTTCTGGTTACAATCATGTATACAGTCATATGTCATAAGGCAGGGTAACCATTCAAGGCATAACACACTGTGTTCATTCAAGCCATTCAATAACAATCAGTGATGTTCTACGTTATCCTTGTCACTTTCCCACCGGCGTCCCACAACATCTGACAGTTCACCCTGAAGCCCGCACATCCAGTAGAACTCATTCGAACTCCGATATGCGGGTATCATTGTTCGAATAGGAAAGAGAACCAAATAACAAGTATTCAAGGTGTTATCAACATACAAGTGCGTGTGGATGCTATTAGGCACTGAGAATGTAATATCACGCTAACACCAGGTGGCACAATCAGTAGATAGCCCTACGATTCAAGAGGTGGCCCCCACAGATTCAAGAGGTGGTCCCCACCACGTGTGTGGTGTGGCACTTTGCTCCGTGTGGCACTTTGCTCTGAGGGAAAACATGATTCTAGAGGTGGCCCCCATGGATTCAAGAGGTGGCGCCCACCATGTGTATGGTGTGGCACTTTGCTCTATGTGACACTTAGTTCCTTTCAGGGATCCGCCGGACGCTAGCACGATTGTGGGATACATCTTCGTCATCCCGACACCAGATGGCATGGTCCGCCGGACGCCGGTTTGACTGTGCTATTAACAGGTCAACAGTGCATGGGGCATGAGTACAGGAGTCCAGGGTACATGAGTACAAGATATACAGGAGTCCAGGGTACATGAGTACAAGATATACAGGCAACAGTGTCACAGTCATGTCAAGGTCCCATGAAGGTGTCTGGTGTACAATATGAGGTATACCTCCACTAGTCCTGAATCAATATAGGTACATGAAATGATGCTAGTAAATATGGTGAATGCTCAGTGATGTCTGTGAAGTGGTACAACAATCAAACAGGTAAGATACATCAAATAACAAAGTAATGACTGGTATCAAATAACTCTAAAGTACAACATATAATCACCAACAAGTAATCTCACTAATAAGTAATAAACTGGTAACTGGTAACTCCGAAGTACAGCATCACAGATATCAAATAGACTCACTATCATAATAAATCATCTCTGATAACTGAAGTAATCCAATCTCTAACATCATAACAAGTACACATCAACATCTGAATGAATCATCATCAAGTCATCACCAATAAATGAATATCAAGTCTGTAAAGTACTCTACTTGAAATATATCATCTAAACAAATCCCCAAATGATCACAACCATAAATCAGCAACGTCAACCTCATCTTAATACAGATCAGGCTACAATATAAAGAACATAGATTCTGGATAACCTCTACTCAAGATCACAACTCAACTAATCCAGTCATATCTAATATGTCCTCAAATATTCAACTAATATAGTCATGTCTAATTACTGATCTTCATTCTGTGTAAATAACATAAGTCCAGATCAATCCAAAGTTATTACAACCAACTCATATTCCAATAGTTCCATAATCATCAAGTTCCATTACACATCTAGTAATCTGATTCAATAATTGTTGTTCCAACATATAACCATAATCAGGCACAGCTCTCTCACTCTAACAATCTAATCTGATTCCCAAGTCCTCAAGGGTTCACAATAACCACTTCTATTAATGATCAGTCATAATGTCCCAACACTCGGTATCACAACATATCATATACATGCATCTGAGTTCTATCATTATAAGTCTAGTCATTACCACCAATATCCATCTGTAGAAATCATGTACATCCATCAATAACCAATACATAATTCATGGATGAAGTCCACAATCCATAAAGAAACTATACACAACAGACAGGCCAAGTTAGTCGACTTAAGGAGATGAACAAGTCGACTAGGGAATAATTAGTCGACTAAAAGAAGAGGGCAAGTCGACTAGGGGTGATGATTAGTCGACTTGAGGGTAGGGTATAGTCGACTAATAAGACTCTAGTCGACTACTAAACATGTCAAGTCGACCAGCAGAGTGATACAGAGAGTGAACACTTTCCTGAGAGGAGACCTAGTCGCTAGGGGTGCTGGGTATGTAGTCGACTATAGTCATGGACAAGTCGACTAATCTGCCTGCAAACTGATACTGAATAAAACCTGCACAATGTTCTCATCTCCACATCCTCTCAATTACCCTCATGCTACATCCTGATATGTCTACAACAATACTCTAGATATACATAGGACAAACATGAGGGTTCTAATATGTATTAAGAATCATGCATATCATATCCCTATACATCCAACATGCAAAATAAACGGGAGATGACCGTCCACCTTCATGCTCGGTGATCTCCACACATAAACATGTAACATAAGTGTTCTACTCAACAATTTACATCACATATAAATTAATATTGCGATCACTTAATAAATAAAGAGAGAGAGAGAGAGAAAGAGAGAGAGAGAGACACTCACATTGGGGAATCGCTCGCTGCTAAGCGAGTCGCGTTGCGTTTGCTGTGGTGCCGCTCCTCGCTGTTTGACGGCACGGCAGGGTAGCCAGGGGCTGGAGAAGGCTGCCGTGTCGGTCTTCGATGACGGTCTGACGTGGATCCGGAGAACTCGCGCTCGGCCAAGAGGGGCTCGCTGCGCGGATCTGGACAGCCGCTGCAGATCTGATCTGTTGCTGCGCCTGCTGCTTGCTGCTGTTGTCTGCAGGGGAGGAAGTGCCTGGCCGGGCGCTGTGAGAGGGGCTGCTGCACTGTTGTGCTCGCGCAGGCTACCATGGAGAGGGACGCTGGCCTGGGGCTGCGCACACGGGGCTGCCGAGCGCCGGATGGGGGGGACCTGCTGCCAGGGGAGATGGCCGGCTGTGCCTGCAGGTGCTGCCATTGCCTGGTGATGGCCGGCCTGCTGCTGGTGTCCTGCTGCGATGGAGGAAGGGGGAGGCCCTGCTGGAGAGGAGAGGGGATCCAGGGGCGCCAGGTGCTGCTGGTGGAAGCCTGGCCGCGCCTGGATCACAGGGGGGTGGCTGAATCTGCTGTTCGGCCATGGATCTGCTGCTGTACAGCCAAGAAGAGAGGTTGGGTGACCTGGATCTGGGTCTGCTACTGGTGTGGTCGGCTGCAGGGAGAGAGCAGCCATGGAGAGAGAAAGGTGCGGCCATCAAGAGAGGGGAGATGGTGATCCGGGGCCGTTGCCGTGTGCGCTCTGGAAGGAGCTCCTGCGGCAAGGAGCAGAGAGGAGAAGGGAAGTGCGGCTGTGGGTATTGGGATTAGTTTAGAGATTAGGTTATGAAATCTAGGTTTAGGTTAAGATAGGTTTATATAAGATGAGTTGGTTTATAGGGTTTGCGGGTAGTGGTATGTCAACGGGTTGAGGCTTGAGTCCAAACAGATAATTGGTATGATAAGAAATCTAATAGTTACTGAGTATGCTAATGGGTAGGATCCAAACAGGTGAATAGGAAATAGGTGGAGGCTGAACAAGGAGGTCATCACCCCACCATGGTTAGTATTAGTACAAATGCCAATATTAAAATAAATGGAGATTGTAATATTATCACTAATGATAATTATTAAACACCGACAATAAAAATAAAGATAACACTAATAGAATAACAATAAATAATAATGGAAGAAAATTTGCCATTTACTATCTGAAAATAATTTGCATGTTCAACAATAATAATCACGAGAGGATAAATTAACTTGATTAATTAAAAATAATCGGTAATTCAAAATAAATACTTGAAGAAAATAAAATACAGTAGTTTAGATTAGGGATATTACATTTTGATTACATATTTACAGTTGTGCCAGTTATCTTCTATCTGTATTCATGTGGTTATCATATGTGTTACTGTTCAGTTATTTATTTTGTCACTTAGTCTGCATTTGTTCTTACTATTATCTATGCACATTGTTCTTCCTGCACGAACTTTTTCCCCTTTACACACACTCACCATGGTCGCGTTCTGACGATCCTGGGTTTGCACGTCCAGCTATTGGACGATTGTTTCTAATGTGCAGGTGTTGATGAGGCGGTACGCTTTGCGAGGAGCTTGGGTCCTCTTCCTTTGATTTTGGTACTTTTGTATTTTCTATTCCTGCTATTATTCCTTGATTCTCGTATATCACATTTAGCCTGTCATTCTATTCCTGTTATTTCATGATTCTATCTTTTATCGCTTTCAACTGCCATATCCTTGTCATTTTCTATCTGTTATCAGGTATATGTATTGTTGCAGTGATTCGATGATTATTATAGTTCTGATTATAGCTTGTTCAGGTTAATTTAGGCTTAGCGTATATACGTGGGGTATTTTTCCTCGTGTATATACGTCGCCGACTCTCGTCGCGACCCATTCCCGCGTATTTTGGGAAGCGGGGCGTGACAGGATTTTCTTGGTATCACGACATATTCATGCATATAAGTTCTATCATGATATCTCGATACTAAGTACCATAACATGTACATGCATCTGAGTTCTATATTATAAGTCTAGTCATTACCACCAATATCCATCTCTAGAAATCATGTACATCCATCATAACCAATACATAGTTCATGGATGAAGTCCACAATCCATAAAGAAACTATACACAACAGACAGGCCCAAGTTAGTCGACTTGGGAGATGAACAAGTCGACTAGGAATAATTAGTCGACTAAAAGAAGAGGGCAAGTCGACTAGGGGTGATGATTATTCGACTTGAGGGTAGGGTATAGTCGACTAATAAGACTCTTATCGGCTACTAAACATGTCAAGTCGACC
>JAVJIF010015864.1:0-88170 GCA_038442645.1 Agave tequilana
AGCTTTGGCACCGGAATCATCATGAAAAGCTTCTAAACTCCTTGCTGAAGCTAATCACCAACTAATATCTTGTTAATTGATCTGAAACTTAAAATCACAGAATATTAGTAAACATAACTACAGGAGTTAATCATCATCAAACTAGAGTGGAAGGCCTTTGGGCCAACACAAAGTCCAGGAACCGCAAGGATGTGGAGTGCTACTACTGCCACAAGAAGGAACACATCAAGAAACATTGCCGAAAGTTCAAGGCGGATCAGAAGGGGGAAGAAGTGTGAGAATCCTTCTATAGCCGCTCTCAACCACAGAAAACAAAGGTGAACATTTCTCGTTTCTTCGGGTAAACCAATTTTCAAACTTATGGATTCTTGATTCTGGTTGTACCTTCCATATGTGTGCAAACAAGCATTGGTTTGATACATACGAGAAGAAGGATAGAGGTGAATTCTCATGGGAACAATGTCGCGTGCAAGATCATCGGCATAGGCACTGTGAAATAAAGATGTATGACGGCATCATACGTACTTTTGGAAATGTGCGACATGTTCCTGCTCTCAGAAGAATCTGATCTCTCTCGGGACTCTTGATGCACTCAGCCCTCACCTACTCTTCCGTTGGAGGAAAGATCAAGATTTGCAAGGGCTCATTGGTGGTCATGCGGGTGAGAACTTCCCAACAATTTGTACAAGCTTAAGGGAGATACTATTTCAGGTGGAGCTGCTATATCCACGCCGAAAAGTTTAGATGAAGATTCAGCTCAATTATGGCATTTACGTCTTGGCCATATGAGTGAGCGAGCCATGGAGCGCTTCACAAAAGGAAACTGCTAAAGAATATGGAGTCTTGCAAGCTGGACTTCTGCAAGTACTGTGTACTTGGAAGCATGCAAGGTATCATTCAAGCCTACAAATAAGGAAATCGCGCTATGGAGATTCTCAACTACATCCACTCCGACGTATGGGGGCCGGCACCGACAAAATCCCATGGTGGTGCTCGCTATTTTTGTCACGTTTATGGATGATCATTCACGGAAGATCTGGGTCTACTTCATGCGGGAGAAATCTGAAGTTTTTTTCGAAGTTCAAAGAATGAAGGCCGAAGTAGAGAATCAACTGGGCGCAAGATCAAGTACTTGCGCAGTGACAATGGAGTGAATATCGAGATGGCAGATTCTTGGAGTTCTGCAAGAAAGAAGGTATTATTCGTCACTTCACAATGAAGAAGACTCCACAGCAAAATGGCGCAGCAGAAAGAATGAACCGAACTCTCATGGAGCGAGAGAGATGCATGAGACTTCATGCAGGATTGCCTGAATCTTTTTGGCAGAGTCTGTTAACCATGCTGTTTTTTTGGTTAATAGGTCACCATCAAAATTGCTGGATTCCAAATGTGCAGAGGAAGTTTGGTCCGGTAAGGACATCGATTATTCTTCTCTAAAGTTTTCGGATGCAAGGCGTATGTTCATATCCCCAGTGATGAATGAACAAGTTGAAGCCAAAGTCACTCGAATGCATTTTCCTCGGTTTTCGAGAAGGAAGTGAAGGCCTACAGACTCTGGGATCCGAAGAACAAGAAGAAGGTATTGAGTAGAATATTGTGTTTGATGAAAGGCTCGGAGCAGAAGCTACTGAAAAAGACGAGGTTTGTAAAGAAATCATTATACTGAAATTCCTTTTTCAACAGAAGATTCCTTTTCAGAGAATCAAGCTGAGGTGGAGCCGCCAGAGGAGCAACAACAAGCTGAAGAGGTTCAGGAAGAACCTATGAGCATAGCACAGACAAGACCAAGAAGAGTCATCAAGCCCCCTCAACGGTTAGGTTGGGAGGATGAGGCCTGCTATGCACTTTTAACTAGCGAAGAAGATTCATCAACTTTCAAAGAAGCTTTAGAAAGTAAAGAGCGGCAAGAATGGATGGCTGCTATGTCGGAAGAGATGATATCTCTTCACAAGAACTCTGTTTGGGAGTTAGTTCCGAAACCCAAAGATCAAAAGATCATCGGTTCCAAGTGGATTTATCGGAAGAAAGAAAGCTTAAGTGAGACGGAGGCACCTACTTACAAGCAAGGTTAGTTGCGAAGGGGTTCTCACAAATAGAGGGAATCGATTATGATGAAATATTCTCTCCAGTGGTCAAGCATTCATCTATTAGGGTGTTGCTATCGCTTGTAGCACAGCATGACATGGAGCTAGAACAGCTTGATGTGAAGACGGCATTTCTTCACGGAGATTTAGAGGAAACCATCTATATGACACAACCAGAAGGATATGTTTGAAGCAGAAAGGAAAATCATGTATGCAGATTGAAGAAGTCTTTATATGGACTCAAGCAATCTCCGAGGCAGTGGTACAGACGCTTCGACTCGTTCATGCTCCAGAATGGCTACAAGCGAGGTAAGTATGATTGTTGCGTCTACTTACACACATTTGATGATGGTCGCATAATCATCTTAATGCTTTATGTGGATGACATGTTGATTGCATGTCGGGATACGTCAAAGATAAATAAACTCAAAGAAATATTGAGTTCAGAATTTGACATGAAGGATCTTGGTGTCGCAAAGAAGATCCTTGGAATGGAGATTAAGAGAGACCGGGATAACATGAGTTATACCTTTCTCAGAGCAAATATATCAGAAAGGTGCTTGAGAAGTTTAATATGGTAAATGCTAAACCCGTATCCCTCCATTGGCTGCACATTTCAATTTAAGTGCAAAGCAAAGTCCGTCTACTGATGATGAAGTTCAAGAGATGAAGAAAATTCCGTATGCAAGCGCTGTTGGGTGCTTAATGTATGCGATGGTGTGCACGAGACCAGATCTCGCTCAAGCTACGAGCGTGGTGTCAAAGTATATGTCAAAACCAGGAAGAGAGCATTGGCAAGCTGTCAAGTGAATTATCAGGTATTTAAAGGGCACCAGAATAAAAGCATTATGTTTGAAAGACAACATGACGACGCGTGCATCACTGGTTTTGTCGACTCCGATTATGCTGGAGATTTGGACAAGCGAAGGTCTACTACAGGCTATGTTTTCACTTGTGGTGGAGGACCAGTATCTTGGAGATCTATGCTCCAAACGGTTAGTGCTTTGTCTACTACCGAAGCGGAGTACATGGCTTTGACAGAAGCTGCCAAGGAAGCTATATGGCTCAAGGGTTTGTCAAGTGATTTGGGGTTACAGCAAGCTTTTGTAACAATTCAATGTGATAGTCAGAGTGCCATTTTTCTTGCAAAGAACAGGTCTTTCATACAAGGTCAAAACACATTGAAGTCCGTTATCATCGATTCGAGATTGGCTCAACAATGGAGAAGTCGAGGTGAAAAAAGTTCACACAGACGAGAATGCTTCTGACTTCTTAACAAAACCAGTTACGCTGAGAAGTTCAAGCATTGCTTAAGCTTACTAAATATGAAGATCTGTTAGTTGGCATGTGCACCTAGCCACCAGAGGTGCGAGAAGGTGAGTTGGTACTCATCAAGGTGATGAAATTACACATGAATGAGCAACAGTTGTTCCAGAGTGTTGTGTCATCTCTGAAGATTTGGACATCTCGCCAGGTGGAGATTGTTGGAGTTGGCTCAATTTCCAACTCATTTATTGTTGCGCAATTCTGCGTGTGACTTTTCGGATATGGTGCGGTCTTCTTCGAGCATGGTGCAGTCATGCTTTGGGCTTGATATTCTACACGGAAGTTGTAGAGGTACATGCATATCTTTGAATGGTCAAGGAGACGAAGCGTCATCAAGGCCTATAAATAGGCAAGCTCATTGTTGTAGAGATGATCACTTGATCAAGCATCTTCTTCACTTGTTCTCTTGAAAGCATAGAGAGTGTGAGGGAAAGTCTCTTGTGTTGAAAAGAGTTTTTGAGTTGTGAGAGTTGTGTGGAAGTCGGCGTAGTCGGGTGTGCCAAGTGCCTTGTATCCCTTTTGTTGATTCCACCATAGTGAAGCCTCCTCCGAGCCTCAAGCTCAACCCGTGATTTTTTCCTTTTGGGTTTTCCACGTAAATCTCGGTGTTCATCTGTGTTGCCTCTCTCTCTCTTTCTATTTTGTTGTTTTTCTATTGCTATCTAGAACAAGATTCTGTTGTGACGTTGATCTTCACGCCAACAAAGGGGGTTCGCCGGAGCTGGAGCCGGCAAAGGGCCAGAGATGCTTGGGACGAGAGATGAGAGAGGAGAAATGTTAGAGAGTGAAGTTTTGAAAAAGAGAAGGCTGATGAGAGAGAGTGAGAGGGGGATAAGTTTTTTTAGGGGGGAGGAGAAAGAGAATGATAGAGTTATGTAGAAAGGACAAGAAGAAAAAGAAGGAAGAAGAAGGAAGTGGAAGAAAAGAAAAGAAAAGGAAAAGGAAAAGCAAAGAAGAAGAAAAATGAAAAGGAAAAATAAGAAAAATAATATAAAATAAATAAAGATAAGGGTTGGGTTCTGGGCTCAGGTTGGGCTCAGAATCCCTAAACACTGGTCCGATAACAAAATAATAAAAATAAATACAGAAAAAATAATACAGTGAAAATCGAGACATGTAACTAGGTACGTATTCCGAGTACAGGATGTTACAACTACCAAATGGACCATACGGTCGAACAATAATCAATACTTTCACTAATTGGAAGTAGACAAAAAAATTTGGACCAAGACAAATTTCAGAGAGAATATTTGTCTTCATTATATAAGTTGAATATTCAGAGGAGAGAATGAAGGGAAGTCAGAATTTATATCAGAATATCTCTCAGATGACCGTCGCAACTATTCTGACAGATGGAACTGCTCAGAATGATTTTTGTCTGAATCGTTCTGTCTGTCAGAGTTAACTACCCGTTTCTAGAAACGATGGGACATACACCAGATAGGGTCAGCTTTCTCGTTCGCATCCGCATGACTCAGTTTTGGGTTCTCGTGTCTGCATCCACATGACCCGGTCTAAAAGGAACCGCCTTCGCACCCACGCAATCGAGTGCGGCCCAGTCCAAAAAAGAACTGGGCCTATGCCCGTGCTTGGCTCCGGTGCCGGGGAGGGGCGGCGTGCGCACATGTGGGCATGGTTTCCCCCCAAATGCACGCGAAAACTTCAAGTACCCAAAAGGCACGCCTTTAGTTCCCATCTTTTTATATTTAAACCCCCTCAACTTTTCACACCATATCCAACGTGGGACTAAAGAATTTCTATATCTTTTGGTTCCTTATAGCTATTGAATTATGCCAGCTTCCGACCTGAATATCTTATTTATTCAAAAAATGGAATTGAACATGTGAATATATCAGTTCATCCCCAATGGAAGGAGAACACACTATAACCATCATTCGGGTGATTCTAACATGGATCTTTCTAAGTTTTAGCTCAAAGATTCACTCGAAATTTCTCATTTCCTAACAATACTCCAAATTACAACCAAGGAGGTCTTGTGGGAAAACTACTGGGCTCTAATGCCATGGCTCTTATTTTTGATGATGAGAAGAAGAAGAAGAAAGACAGAATGAGAGAGGAGAGAGCAGAAGTTGCAAGAGAGAAGCATGATATTTTCCTCTCTCTTTTGTTTTAGGCTATGCCCGGATTGGCGAAGTTGGACGCAAAATATAGTTATTTTTAAGTTTGAATTTGTCAAATTCAGATTTAAAAATAACTATCCTACGGCTACTAGTGCCACATAGATAAAATGAGACCACTGAGCATCGATATGACATTGATGTACTGTCAAAGTTAATTTTGATAATTACATTCTGGAGAAGTTTTTTCTTGAAATTATTTTTAATAAGATTTAAAAAATACCAATTAAGTAACCAATAATAAAAGGATATCTTTTGTTAACTTTCCTATAATGAAATAAATTTAGATTCAAAAACTTTTCACTGAAAAGAAATATAAAAAAGATAAAGGATATTTTTGTAGTATTTCATTATTTAAATGGATTCCATTTCGCTGAAGCGTTTTGTACACTGTTACAAAGGTTTTAATATGAAGCTGTCAATTCTATAATGATTCAATTAAATACACAAAGATTGGCTGTTGATTCTGAGTATCGATTTATACGATTATTAGTTGTATAAAACTCTGCCTCCTTGAGGAGCTTTGTATCGTAACAATTATTTTATTTAATTAAAGTTGCGATTTTATAAAACAATACGAATATATAGTACTATGTGCTTATATGTAACTACTCAAATCATGGTGCAAAAAGGCTAATTATAGGGTTATTCTTCAAAGTCTTTAAATTTTTATTGAGACGCTTCTTTCTACAAGAAGGATGTTTGGAGTTTGAAACTGGGACGGGAAACATGTAAGAAAAAATCGCTCTCATCAGCATGGGCGCTTTGTTGGGATTTGTCATTGTTGTTTTTGTTGAGAGAGAGAGAGAGAGAGAGAGAGAGAGAGAGAGGAACCCTGAGATTGCGGTGAAATGAGGTCGGAGGCGCGGCTGGATTCGACGGTGTTCCAGCTGGCGCCCACTCGAACCAGGTGAGGTTTCGAGTCTCGAGATCTATCTCTTTTTCTGTTGTTTCTCCAATTTGATGGATTAGGGCTGCTGGGAGCTTGATCTAGGGATTTGAGGACGATTAGATTGCAGGTTTAAGTGAAGTGTCTCTTCACTTTGACGGCGGAAATCATTTGAGATTTTGGTTGGGTTATCATTAAATTTGTTGCTTTTTGCAATTTTAGTTGAGCTTTAAGTAGATTTTAGATATGTTTCAGTGTTTTGGCTGGTCAGTTGTCATTCTTTTATGCGAAAGGCTTCTCATTTTTATTTCCATTTTGATGGAAATCATAGCGCCAGTGGTTGCCTTGTTGATATTTTTTGAGAAATAAGTAAAATTTAGATCTTTTTCAACGAACCATTCAAATTGATTGAGATCAGTCACCCAGAATAAAATTTATATCTTTATCAATATAGTTGTTGCTTTTCGAATTTGTTTCATATTATTTGCAATGTTTTGTGGCAATGATCTTTTTCAACGAAGCATTCAAATTGATTGAGATCAGTCATCCGGTAAAATTTAGATATTTATCAATAGAGTTGTTACTTTTCGAATTTATTTCGTATTATTCGCAATGTTTGTGGCATTTTGCTACCTTGGCATTAGTGATTGCTGTGGGATCGGTCATCTTAATGTTGTGATTGACCATTGCCCTTTTTAGGTCTGAGTTGGTGATCACAGCCAATGGGAAGACAGAGAAGATTGCGTCTGGGTTATTGAATCCTTTTCTTGCACAGCTCAAGACTGCCTAAGATCAGATTGCAACAGGAGTTTATTCTATCATGCTCGAACCAGACCTAGCAACTGATGCTTACTGGTTCACTAAGGGTACTGTTGACAGGTCAGTAATCTTCCTAATGCATTTTCAATAACCCAAATTTAATTTTCCTTATCGTCCTTGAATGTTTATACCCACAGTATCAACACCATGCATACTGTTTTTATTTTATTGCATTGCATTGATTTTATTCTAGCGATTGATATCCAAATATATTAGGTTTGTTTGCTTTGTGAGCACGCCAGAAATTCCGGAACGAGTTACTCTGAAATCATGCAGACTGAGGATGCAATTACCATTCAAGGCAATGAAATTCTTGGTTTGAGCACTGTAAGCTCTTGCACTCTTTAATTTTGGTTAATGTACAAATTCACAAAGGAATGATTTGGCTTTTGCTACTTGCTGGTTGGAAAGACCATCAAACAAAACCCATGGGACTCATTGAAGGTACATGATTTGAGCATACTTTTTTTTAGTTTTCATTCTCATTTCGTCTTCATTAATAGTACAATAGTGGTTTTCAGCTGTTTTTTATGTCCCATGTTTCCATGACTTCATCTACATTAAATCTCTTGCATATGGGAACAATATTTTGATGGGCTGTCATACATAGGTTAATGGATTCTAGCCATTTTATTTTTATCCAAATATCTAGCATTTTTTGGTGGACTGGTTAAACCTTTGCGGGAGTAGTTTTGCCAATATTTATTCTCACTCACTGCATCATCTAGCAAGGATTATCTCACAAAACAAAAACAAAAACAAAAACAAAAAAAAACAAAAAAACAAAATGTATAAAGTATATTTACATCTGTATTCCAAGTGTCTAATTAACTCTGGCCTTCAGATTATTGAATTTATTCTAGATGTATTAAGTTGCTGAGTTGATTGTGCCTCATGGTAGGTAGCAAACCCGTGTTTGATGCTGGTGCAGAAAAGGCTATAGTTCTTTATAAGGTATGCATGCTTAGATATCAGTTATACAAAGATGATGTTTATGAGATTGTTTGAATTTTATTTCTCTTGATTATTGGCAGCCTGGGTCACAATCAAATCCACCAGATGCAAACAGATCCACTGCACAGGAGGAGAATTCAAAGCATGTAGAAGTTAAATGCATCCTAACTTTTTTGTCTATTAATGCCTGGTACACATTTGAGAGTACATTTCAGAATAGATTATTAGATCTTCTACTTCCAATGATATGTGAATGTAGAATTTGACATGACACGGTTAGGAGCATAAGCAGTTCTTTAATGTAAATATTTCATTAGATGGTAACAAGCTTTATATTCTTGGTTTAGTAAATTAACTGTATTGGATTATGTATTGGTCAGATGTACATATTGATACTCTGCCCTATTTACCATTTTTCTGGCGGCGATTAAGAGAAGCTAAAGCACTCAAATGTGCATGCACGTGCACACAAACACACAAAAATCCTATGGACTTCCTATAATGTTTATACTAATATAATCTCTATATATTGCATGCTCTTAAGATATTTATATGCATTCCATTGCATAGGGTTGTTAGTGTATAATAATTTGTTCCATGCAGAGTTGAACTTTTGAGAGTGCTTGAGACCCGCAAGATTGTATTGCAGGAAGAACAGGGCATGGCATTTGCACATGCTACTGCTGCTGGTTTTGACATGGATCACATGACACATTTGATGATGTTTGCCGAGTGTTTTGGCGCCTCACGCTTGAAGTAAGTTGCATGTCTTTGACAGTGAGATGTTTGTAGGTTGTTTTTGGGAAGTTGGTTCGCCTTGTTCTGCATAGTCAGACAGTTGTTCTTTTGAAGTAGGGAAGGGAAGCTATAAATACTGTAGTTTGGTTGGGTCATTGTTATGTAACCTTCGAAGCATGCATTAGCATCTGAATTGTTTGCAAAGTTCACAAAAGCTTTAAAAAGGAGCATTTCTTTTATGAAGTTTTGATAGAATAAAAACAGCTGTCACATAAAAATGATGGTAACCCTGCAACAGTGAATAATTGAAATTACACATGGTTGTGTGATGTCTTTCCCTATGTAACTTTCTCCTTAACTTCAAATTTTCCTTTTTTTCCTACGAGACAGGGAAGCATGCTTAAGGTTTATGGAATTATGGAAGCTAAGACATGAAACTGGACAATGGATTGAAGTTGAAGCTACAGAAGCAATGCCTACCTGCTCTGGGTTTTCTCCGTTTAACTCTTCAGGCATTGTACTCGCTGGGGATGCAATGAAACAGGAAGAATTTGGGGAAGCATCACTTGCATCAGACAGCAATGGAATGATGCGACCACAGATCATAGTAGTGGTAAGTAATACTGACACAATAGTAGTTGGAAACTTGGCTGCTAAACAAATCACTTGATTTGGTTTGAGTTGAGTTGATAATCTGTATATTTTTTAATCTGACGTTAAAAGAACTTTTCCTTTCCTTTTTTTTTCTGTTATGAAAAATGCAGATGTCATTTAACTAAAGAAAGAAGTTGGATCTCTCTACGTTTTTGCCCTCTTCTAAGTCATCTTTCATTTAGTTCTTGTATATTATAAAATACAGCTTCTAAATCCAGCATGGTAAAGTTAACCTTACTGTCTGAGCTATTTGACTTTCTTTTATTACTATTACTATTTATGTCAATATTATTAAATAAATCTGTTGTTAAATTCTTGTTATTATTATTAAATTTGAAACTGACAATTGTTTCTCAAGAAGTCTAGCTCTCTTTTTGTTTTGTCTGTGTCATGAGAAGGCTTTTTGTGATGAAATTTGCTTTCTACATTGAGTTTTCTCATCTTTTAGAATTTTTAGTAGTAGTATCCTGAAATTTCAAGAAGATCTCTGAAGAAATGTACACACCCAGACACTCCTATTGCTGTGGATAACTCCTGCTGTCTTCCGAAATCATTTCCTATCGTCTTTTTTACGAGAAATTTGAACATGAGAAATAATTATCTCTATTATTTGTTTAATATTACCAGATAGAAAGGCTTCCTTCATATCCTCAGGTGCCACCAGGCCCACATGAGTATTTCCAAGGTCAATTTCAGCAGCCCACATTTCCACCATGGGCTATGCATGTCCACTAGGTCCACCTGCATTTCAACCATATCCCATGCAAGGCATGCCATACTATCAAAAATATCCAGGAAGTGGTCCGTTTTACCAGCCCGCATATCCTCCTTCAGAGGATCCTAGGTTCATTCCCCATCAAAGATTAGGGAGGAGAAGGCATTACATGAACAGTAAGGATAACGATGCAGATTCAGAAAACTGGGAGATGATGCGGATCAAAGTTTCTCAGAGACTTTGTTAGAACGATATCATGGTCGTAAATCGCATAAACTGGCTAGTCGTTCTGGGAAAAAGAAACCTGGTGTGGTTGTCATTAAGAACATAAATTATGTCACATCAAAGAAAAATTATAAGTCAGGTGGTGAATCGCCAGTCAAATTCTGAGGCTGAAACTGAAGAATGAAACTGAGGATTCTAATTCTGATTCTGTGGAAAGGAAGCATAAGAAATCTTCTAGTCATCAGAGAAGAATGAGGGTTGTAAAAAATCTCCAGAAACATCAAATGCACATGACGGGGATGAGATGGTTCATGGTAATGATGCAGATTCTGGAAACTGGCAAGCATTTCAAAATTTCTTATTGAAAGCTGAAGAAAGATGACAAGTAATGCTGACGGAGATATGTTTGCTGGTGAGAAGGAGCCTCCAATAGAAAGAAGGCAGAATTTGAGTGAAGCTGAACCGATCCTTACTCCTGAGAGAGATTCTGGTTATACTCATGAAGAAAGGATCACGGAATTTGATTCAGTCAATGGTAAGGGAAGTCGAAGAAGGAAGGTGGCTTCAAGTGATGAACTGCTAACTTCAAGTGAAGGGGTTCGAGGGAAAGCCATCTAGATGCTCAATTCATAGAAATAGATAGTGGGGATGGAGGATACTGAAGGGGAGTACTGATGATTTCATGATTTATGGACACGAAAATCAAATTAACAGTAAGAGTTCTTTAGACCCCTTGCTGAACATGGGCATGAGCATCCTGGCAATTTGAAGAAGAAATCATATGTTGCAACTGATGAGTCCTTCATGGTTCCCTTTAGGTCAGGCTCAGAAGACCAACTTGAAACGAACAACAGAACCACTATTGACATGGATTTGGAGCGCCCCACATCTCTTCAGAGAAAAGAGGATTACTCTAAGACCAATGGCCAGCTTAGCTATGAACCGGATGATCTCACCATGATGCCTGAGCATGTATTTGAGAGTGAATATATTGGTTATGACCCAGCTATAGATTATGATATGGAGATACCCATTGAAGTTTCTAGCCAGCAAGAAACCAAAGACCAAGAAGATGTCTGATGTAGAACGGGAAGGGGAAGAAGATAAAGACGGAAAAGAATTGGGGTTTGTAGAAATTGGGGGAAGATAAGAGGATAAAAATTGATTTTGACTTCATCCCAAAAGAGATTTCTCTCCCACTCAGCACATCACCATGCAAAGATTCAATACAAAGCAAATATTGGAATGAAAATTTTAAATTTCTCAAAATCAACTGTACTCCTAAAACAAATGCAAGGCTTGGCTTTACATAGGCCTCATACAAAACGCATCTCCCACCATATCCAATATGAAACTAAAATAAAGAAATAAAATGAGTATAGTCTAAATAAGAATAAAAGAGCCTAAATAAAGGATAAAGCTTAATTATTCCCATCAATTCTCTCCGCTTACAAAATTTCGCCACTAGCGAAAGGCGACGTCGTGGACGACAAAATCGGGTCGGAAAAGACTGCACAAACTCCTCAGTGGTGGGTCTCCTCAACAGTGGTGGTTACAATTGACGAATTGAAAACAGTTATGGCCCCATGGAAGTGCGATAACAAATTAGATCCTCGACGCTGAACACCAAGCTGATCCCAAGATGACGGGAATATCGAGCTCGTAGGCGCTGAAACCACATCTCTTCAAAATCTTGTATGGACCCCTTCGTCAAGTATGGAGCATTTTCAAAGTTCTTAGTGTGAACCTCTCTGGGTGCATTCTAATCACACATCGTCACTTATAGCGAGTTACTGTAATCGCCTGTGAGACTATGCATCAGACTGGTAGTTATAATTCCTGATTGTCATTTGTCTTGTATTATAATCATGCAACTCATGCAAATGTGGTGTAGGTGGCTCAGCTGTGACGATAGGTGAAATACCTAAAATAAAAGGGAGAAGGCTAAGGAAATTTTTTAGATCTGGAGTAGATCCATCAATAAGAGACTCAGGCAAAAAGTGGCATCTTGTCACTATGTGACATGACTTCTTTCTCTTCTTATCAGTGACCGTTCTCGACTTGTTACTTCCTATAATGACTTGGGTTTGGTAGGTTTCAGCACTATGTGCTTTTCATTCTATTTAAATTTTTAAGTGTTAGACCTATCAATACTGGTGACGTCCAAGTCATATAACCAAGACCTACCCAACAAAATGTGTTCAACATTTATGTCTAAGACATCACATCAAATACGATCCTGGTAGCTAGACAAGTGGATAGGAATATGAGAACGTTGGGTGATAGATTGAGCAGTTTTATCAACCCAATACATATTTTATGAGTGGGGATGTTGTTTAGCCTTGAGACTCATCTTCTCAAGAGTTATCTTGACAATGATGTTTGCATAACTACCCCATCTATCAACTTATAATTCTTCCCCTCATGTGTAATATAGGTGTAACACTCAGATTTTTAAAACACTGATTTATACTTTAAATTTTAGTTAATGAGATAGTACATTATTAGAATCGATATTTGAACTGATAATTCATGTGATGATTAAATTACCACTTAATTTGATGGGATTTATATGAAATGAGAAGTAAATATTCTTGTATTATAATTATAATAAATTGGTGTGAATACGAGTTATATATATAATACTTGTAAATTGATTCACATACATGGAAGATTGTATTCATGTATAAGTGGAATAATATTGTAAGTATACATGTATGTATATATATGTATTATACTGAAATTATTACTTAATTATTAATGTCAGCGGAAGGAACTGGTGAGCATGAAAGGGTGAGGTGGATGATTTAGGGAGAGAAGATTGAAATTGGTGGAGATAGGTGTCTTAAAGGGAAAATTTGAAATCAAAATATATACAGGATAAATGAAATGAAAATCTCAATTTTTTTGCAAACCATCCACTCTCCTCACTGAACCAAGATCTCTCATTTCATCTCTATCTCCCTCTCTCAAGCTCTCCCTACCTCCTTCCCTTGTTCTGATGACCGGCAATGTCCCCGGCGTGGGAGCCTGGCTGATGGAGACATCTCTCCAGGATTGTGATTCTACACCAGGAGGCATCGTCGCACACTTTCAGTTTGGTTCGATTAGGGCTGGGAAAGTCAATTTAGCTATTTTTCCTTTTTATTGTAATTTTTTTTATCTATTTGGCAGTTTTCTTTTAGTCTCATATCGGTTGTAATGGGATCTTTCTGTTGATGTAGGCCTATTTAAGGCCCATACTGGTATTGTTATTGACAGTTTTGGAATGAATGAAAATTGCTTTAAGCTTTGTAGCCTGTGTGCTTTGGGTGAGAAACCCTAGGGAGAGAATCCTGCCTGGTTCCCCGTCATTTTGGTATCAGAGCTTAAATTCCTGATTTCTTTCCAAAACACAACACAAAAAATTTTTTCCCACCAAGTATTAAACAAAACCCTACTTTCTCTCTCCTCCTTTCCCCAATCAGTGCCGCCGCCATAAAAAAAAACTAAACAAACCCTATTTTTCTCTCCCTGTTCCTCAAACCGCCGCCCCACCCGCGTTCCCTCTCCCCCAATCTCCTTTTTCAACGAATTCGACGACGAAGACGCCATCCACCAAAATCAACGCCGAATCCCCCCTCCGACAACTCCTTCGGGCACGCTCCCGCCTCCACGTCGGACTTCCACTGACGTCGAGATCTCCAATCGAAGTTCTGATCCTCGTCATCTCACATCCGCGAAGAGACTCCTCCGCCAACTACCCCTGCGGCTCAGATCATCATCACTCTCTTAGACAGAGATCTCGACGACAGATCTCGACGACTTCATCCAACTGAAACGCTCCCGTGAGCACTCGCCCGCCCTGTTCGACGCCGCCATCCAATCCAAACAGCGCCTCGAGCTCTTTTCTCAAAGGCGACTCCAACGACCAGATCCCCTTCCCACTCTTTTCGCACTCCCGAGCAACAGAGCCTTCGCCGACGCCGGCACCCGTACATCGTCGCCACCTGCCCTCCCGTGATCCCCGCCACCTGCCTTCGCCGACAAGCATCACCATCCATCCTGAGATCTCGGTTCTGCCATCGAGATCCCCGTCGATAAGATCTTCTCCTCCTCTCCTTCTTTGACCACTTCATCAGCGGTCAACGCCATCAACGTACATATTTGGCAAGAGATTTTGCATTAATTTTGCAAGAGATTTTGCAAGAGATTGTCGATAAGATCTCTCCCAGCTGAGTTATCTCCTCCCAGATCTCCCTCACTGATCGTCTTCACCGATTGATCACCATTATCGATCCACATCCTCGCCGATCAAATAAAAGCTTCACCATTACAGACCTGGAACTGATCCTCTTGTGAACTTGGCAACTACCCGAAGAGCACTGAGCTCCTGATCAGGAAGCTGCCGTTCCAAAAGCTTGTTAGAGAAATTGCCCAAGACTTCAAGACTGATTTTCGACAGTGACTCCTTACAGTTGCAGAGAGGAAAACAACAATTCAACAGTACCTCACACCAGGGAGATCATCATCAGAGACTAGGAGGTAATCAATAATCAGGTATAATTTTCTTTGAACTGAATTTTGAGTACCACTTTAAATTCTGTCATTATAATTTCATTGATTATCTGCCATCCACAAACAGTGAGTGAGTGTATCTGCTTTGCCCTTATTTGCGACATCTTTATATTAATTTAGGGACTGCTAAATACATCGTGGATCTCAACAGTTGCATAGAATTATATTTTACAAAATATTGAGGTCTACATTGCAAATTCTTTTTCACACAGTTTCTATTTTACACTCTTGAGCTTGCTAGCAGATTCATTCGCCTTATTGTGCGCTTTACGTTACTGAATCGTTGCTGATCCTCCGCATCTTCTGCATCATCCTGCACAATTGCATTAGAGTTTGTTAGTGACATATAGAAATTAATAGGTTGCATTCATTATTATATATATTAAAAAAAATCATCATAAATTCAGCATTTAGATAATAGCAATAAAAAAAAGAGAGAGACAAGTAACTGTGTATGCGAACTCGTAGTGGTAGAGTCTACGACCTAGTTGAATCCAATACAGACATGGATCCCAATACTTCTTCGTCTGGTATCACCTCACCAACAGATTACATGACTCTTAAAATTCGCAAAACTCTTGAGGAAATTAAGGCCCAAATGAACACTCTAGGTCAGAGAATGGATAGGTTGAAATTGGAACGTCATGATGGCTCTCGTAATGAAGAGCGTTAACTTAACAATCGGGACAATCATCGAGAGGAGAGAATAAACAGGAATTATAATCGATACGATGAGGATGAACGGTACATAAAAACATCAAAGTAGACATATCGAACTTTGACGGCCGCTTAGACCCACAATATTACCTTGATTGGGTAATGAGTCTAGAGCGTTAGTTCAAGTGGTACGAGATGTCCCAAGAGCGGCGAGTCCGTTTCGCTGCCATGAAACTGGTAGGACAAGCGGGATAATATTGGTCTAATGTTGAAAGATTGATAGCCCTCAGGAGGCAAGAACCGATTCGGATTTGGGATGAGATGAAGGCTAAGTTAAGCTAGAATTATCTCCCTATTACTTTTCAGGATCAACTTTTAGACAAATGGAGCAGGCTAACACAAGGGACTCGCTCTGTTACGGAATACATTGAGAAATTTGATGAGTTCTTGACCCGGTGCAGCGAGTTCGTTGATGAATCCCCAACAGTCACCCTCTCTAGGTTCAGGTCTGGCCTTCGCGATGATCTCCGTAGGTAACTCTTTGCAAGGGGTGTTAGTGATTAAGAACACGCCTATCAGATAGTTCGGGACTTCGATGCGTCTCGAGGATCTTACTATCAATGAGGTTCAGAGTACAAGAACCAAAGCACTAGGGCTACCTCTGGACAGTCCCAACTCAAACCCAATCCTAACAGTTCGGTCCCAACAGGAGATCTCAAGGGTAAAGGCCCAGTTGAGGGCGTGCCACGAACCAACCCCCGCACCCAATGTTTTAAGTGTCAAGGATATAGGCACGTAGAAAAGTTTTGCCCAAGCAAATCTAGAACCCTTTTTCTGGATGATCAATCAGATGAGGTGCAGGACGAACCTCAAAAGGAAGTTATATTCGTGGGAAATGCGAGCAGTGATTCTGAGAATGATTTAGAACAAGAGGAATTTCTTAGTACTATCAGGCAAGTTGCTGTGGTTCGATGTAACCTCGCTCAACCTAAAGACGTGGTTGACTGGCGAAGAACCTCAATCTTTCACACATGGATAAAAATTGGTGAGAAAAATTGTAAAATCATTGTCGATAGTGAAAGCTGTATAAATGCTGTGTCCTCTAGTTTGATTTCAAAGATAGGGTTGAAGACGGTCTCTCACCCTAATCCGTACAAAGTTACCTGGATTAACATAGCATCGATGGAGGTGAATGAACGATGTCTTGTACCTGTGCAATTTGTCACCTATAAAGACAAAATTTGGTGTGATGTAATAACAATGGATGCAAGACATGTGATTCTTGGTCGACCTTGGTTATTTGATATGGACGTGACTTTGTGGGGAAAGTCCAAGACTTGTACTTTCAACTATGAAGGACAACGGATCAAACTAGTTCCGAGTCAACCCAGATCCAAACAAGAGAAAAAGCCAGTGGACACGATAAAAGAAAAGAATCTCAACTTAATCAGCCCTAAAGAAATTGAACAAGAAGTGATTAGTGGGGCACAAGTTATCGTTTTGCTTGCTCGGGAAGTAGCGAAAGAACTCATGAAACGATTCTTCCTGAAGTGGCCCCTATTATCACAAAGTTTGCTGATGTATTTCCTGACGACCTCCCTGTTCAACTGCCACCAATGCAGGACATTCAACATGCCATTGATCTAGTTCTGAGAGCCACTCTACCCAACTTGCCGCACTATCGAATGAACCCAATGGAACATGCTGAATTACAGAGGCAAGTTGAAGAGTTGTTGAGCAGAGGGTTCATACGAGAAAGTTTGAGCCCTTGCGCGGTCCCTGCACTGTTAACGCCGAAGAAAGATGGGACATGGCGTATGTGTGTGGATAGCCGTGCTATCAATAAAATAACGATAAAATATCGTTTTCCAATCCCCAGATTGGACGATATGCTTGACATGATGACAGGTGCTACCATCTTTTCAAAAATAGATTTGAAGAGTGGTTATCATCAAACTCGTATTCGCTCGGGAGATGAATAGAAGACAGCCTTTAAAATGAAGGATGTGCTGTATGAGTGGATGGTCATGCCTTTCGGCTTGTCTAATGCTCCAAGCACTTTCATGAGAGTGATGACACAAGTATTGCGACCCTTTATCGGAAAGTTCGTAGTCGTATATTTTGATGACATCCTTATTTATAGCAAATCAAAGGAGCAACATTTGGACCACCTCACGCAAGTTTGTGTCGTTTTGAGAAAGGAAAGTTTATATGCCAACCCTAAGAAATGTACCTTTCTTACCGACCAAGTCATTTTCCTAGGAGTGGTTGTTTCTTCACAAGGTGTCTCCGCAGATCCCGATAAAATCAAAGCTATCGTGGAATGGCCAGAACCATGCAGTATTCGAGAAGTGAGAAGTTTTCATAGGTTAGCCACTTTCTACAGATGTTTTATTCGAAACTTTAGTACGATCATGGCCCCGATTACCGATTGCTTAAAAAAGGAGGACTTCGAATGGACTAGAGCTACTGCCAAGGCGTTTCGGGAAATCAAAGAGAGAATGACAGAAGCTCCTGTTATGAGGCTCCCAGATTTCACGAAAGTTTTTGAAATTACTTGTGATGCCTCAGGCGTTGGGATAGGTGGTGTTTTAAGTCAAGAAAAGCATCCCATTGCCTATTTTAGTGAAAAGTTAAATGATGCTAAGCAACGGTACTCTACCTACGATAAGGAGTTCTATGCGGTAGTGCAAGCTCTGCGTTATTGGTGCCATTACTTGTTACCGCAAGAATTCGTCATTTATTCAGACCATGAAGCCCTTAAGTATCTCAACTCTTAAAAGAAGTTGAATTCGAGGCATGATAGGTGGGTAGAATTCCTTCAAGATTACACCTACGTCCTCAAGCATAAGGCCGGGGTGGAAAATAGGGTCGTTGATGCTCTTAGCCGTCGTCGCGCTTTACTTTCTGTCATGAGTACGGAAGTGGTTGGTTTCGAGAAGATCAAAGAAACTTATGAGTCCTGTCCTGATTTTGGAAATATATACACTGTATTAAGGGATAGTTTGACACATGAGATTGATGGTTTTCTTCTGTAAGACGGATATTTGTTTCGCTCTCGTCTATTGTGTATCCCTCGTACCTCATTGAGAGAATTTCTGGTATGGGAATTACACGCAGGGGGACTTGTTGGACACTTCGGGCGAAATAAAACAATTGAAGCTGTCGAACATCGTTTTTATTGGCCGAGCTTAAAAGAGATGTTGCAAGACTTGTTAGTCAATGTCGTACATGTCAACTCGCCAAGTAACAAAAACAAAATACTGGTCTCTACACCCCTCTACCAGTTCCTGACTGTCCTTGGCAAGATGTCAGTATGGATTTCGTGCTAGGTTTACCAAAAACAGCAAGGAAGCATGATTCCATACTTGTGGTTGTAGACCGTTTTTTCAAGATGGCTCACTTCTTGCCATGTTCCAAAACGTCGGATGCATCTCGGGTTGCTACATTCTACTTTGATGAAGTTGTTAGGCTACATGGACTACCCAAAACAATTGTCTCAGACAGGGATGTTAAATTTACGAGCTACTTCTGGAAAACCCTGTGGCATAAAATGGGAACTAAACTTCAGTTTTCTACGGCCTTCCATCCACAAACTGATGGCCAAACTGAGGTAGTCAATAGAAGTCTTGGTAATCTGTTACGATGTTTAGTGGGTGAAAATCTTAGAGTATGGGATCTTGTGTTACCTACTGCTGAGTTTGCATACAACAGTTCTGTCAATAGAACCATAGGCATGAGTCCATTTGAGGTAGTGCATGGTTATCAACCTAGGCAACCTATAGACTTAATTCCCATGGTATCCCATCATACTAGGATGTCTGAGTCAGCTGCATCATTTGCATCACACATTCATGACTTGCATAAGGAGATCAGCAATCAAATTCAGAAAAATAATGCAAACTACAAAGCTTATGCAGATTTGCACAGGAAAGCACATGAGTTTAACGTAGGAGGCTATGTGATGGTTCGGATTCGACCAGAACGGTATCTTCCGGGTACCGTAAGAAATTGCACGAACGTAGTGCAGGACCGTTCAAAATTTTGAAGAAAATTAATTCAAATGCATATGTGGTAGATCTCTCACCGGATTTTGGCATTATTCCCTCTTTTAATATTGAAGATTTGATTGCTTATAAAGGGCCCAATTTTTCCCCTGATAATCCTTTATTGGGTGAGCTTTCTCCTGTGCCACCTCCTGAGAGACCCTTATTACCTCCTCTTCCCCAAATACATCCAACCCATATGGCAGATCAAATTGATGAAATTATTGATGATCAGATTGTCTCTACTAGAGATGGTGGTTACCACAGATTTTTGGTTCGTTGGAAAGGACTACCTGATTCGGATAACACTTGGATTAATCGAGAGGAACTCCAACGGTTGGACCCTGATCGTCTGGAGCATTATGAAAGCAGTGGAGCTTCACGTTCGACAGAGTCGAGTTTTTCCCAACCCTGAGGGAATGATGGGACATCTCTCCAGGATTGCGATTCTACACCAGGAGGCGTCGTCGCACACTTTCAGTTTGGTTCGATTAGGGCTGGGAAAGTCAATTTAGCTATTTTTCCTTTTTATTGTAATTTTTTTATCTATTTGGCAGTTTTCTTTTAGTCCCATATCGGTTGTAATGGGATCTTTCTGTTCATGTAGGCCTATTTAAGGCCCAGACTGGTATTGTTATTGACAGTTTTGGAATGAATGAAAATTGCTTTTAAGCTTTGTAGCCTGTGTGTTTGGGTGAGAAACCCTAGGGAGAGAATCCCGCCTGGTTCCCGTCACTGGCGGTCGGCGGCGTTAGAGAAAATGATATCAACAACAACATCATCATCACACCCCTATCATCATCTTCATCTTCAATCTCCCCCCTTTCTTTTTCTTGTGGTAGTGGTAGGGACGACGAGGACACCGGTCGGCAGCAAAGAGGCTGCGACGACGGGGAGGTCGCGGCGACGCGACAGTGAGCGATCTCTCTCGCTCTCTCTTTTTTCCTTCCCTCTCTCCTTTCTCTCAATCTCTCTAGGCCACGACGGCACAACAGGACCATGGAAGCGGTGTCGGAGACTGGCCGACGGCGAGGGCCACACCGGTCTTTGGTCACTAAATGCATGTACTATACGATCAAATGAAAATATTTTCTTAATGGCAATTAAAATGAATATGCAAATTGAATCCTAAAAGTGAAGATGCAAGCATGCAACAAATTAGGCAACTAACAACTACGCTCAATCAACATAAATCCACATTAGATATGTAAGATATCTCAATAATGTGAGTTGAGGTTAGAGATTACCTAAAGGAGCTTGAAAAAGCACTGATTCTGAGCATTTGCTCCAAATAAAGTCGCGCAGAGGCTAGCTTTGTTGCCCAAAAGCTTCAAAATCTTCCCAGTGGCTTTGAGACTTAGCTACGAACCTAACGCTTTAGACAGAACTCGAATCATACTCTGGACGAACTTGAAACAGGCTCTGAATGAAGACTGTGTTGCTATTGTTGAGTTGGTGCGCTGAGTTGACTCGGTCCAACTCTGTTGGGTTACTCTGAGTTGACTTTGTGTGAGTTGGCTCAGTTCTGGTTCAGTCAGAGCTTGACTTTGCCCGATCTGACTCTGTTGGACCTGGTTGGGTTCAAGCGAATCGGGTGGCTGCTAAGGAAAAATAATTCGGTCCAGGTCAAGTAGTTGGATTCGACCCAAATAACCCACTAACTTAAGTTGCAGGGTTGAATCTGCTTTGCCCTATCGGGTTTGAATGGATTGGGTTTGAAAGTTTAAACCCACAACTCATTTCACCTCTTCTCTTCTCCTAATCACAGCTAGGGTTCAAAACCCTATCAGGTGGCAGCGACTTCTGACAGCGGCGAACGACGGTGATGAGGTCGACAACAAGCTCAGATGTTGCTGTCAAGATCGTGGAGGCATGGATCTACTTTTGGGATAAAAAAAATGAGGCAATCACTGGCGAGGATTTGAGGTGGCGAGTGACTGGCGGTGTTGACGAGGGCTGGATCTCGTCGGCATCATCTGAATCTTGGTGTCTGGAGGAGACGAAGTTGCAGTGGCGAGGTGAAGTTGCGGCGGCAAGGAGGATTTATCAAGTGGCAAATAAGGTTGCAACAGAGAGGTTTACAGAGGAGCTGGAGGACAGCGGCGAGGAATTGATCTGACAATGAGGTTGGTTGGTCGGAGAGGAAGAGAGAAGAGAGGGATGAAGTTGCTATTGATGGCGAAGTCAGTGGACTCCAGCAAGGGTTTGTGGCGATGTTTGAGGGATGTGGTTATGTCGGGGATCTAGAGACGATGGACGGCATCAGTGAGAGTGACGGTGACGCTCTGAAGCAGCGGAGGTACCCAACTAGGGTTTGGGTCTTCGGCTGCTACTTGGGGAAGATGAATGAACAATGATTTTTTTATTTGTTTTTATTTTTTTTTTCCTTTTTTGGATCTGATCTAGGATTTCATATCTCCTTTTTTTATTTTGAAAATTAGAGAAGTTGAAAGGGAAAGAGTATCTAGGGTTTTGTGGAACTAGTATATTTAGAATTTTGTGGAAGTGGATGTTAGGGTTTTGTAGAGGAGGCTAGGATTTTTGGGAAAGGGAAAATTTTGTGGAGGAAGAAAAGAGCAGAAATTTTAGCTTTGATACTAAATTGATGTAGAACGGAAAGGGGAAGAAGATAAAGAGGGAAAAGAAATTAGGGTTTGTAAAAATTGAAGAAAGATAAGAGGATAAAGATTGATTTTGACTTCACCACTAAGGAGATCTCTCCCTACTCAGCACATCATTATGCAGAGATTTAATACAAAACAAATAATTGCAATGCATATTTAAATTTATCAAAATCAGCTGAACTCCTAAAACAAGTGCAAGTCTTGGCCTTATATAGGCCTCATACAAAAGAAATCTCCCACCATATTCAATATGGGACTAAAATAAAGAAATAAAATGAGCCTAACCTAAATAAAGAATAAAAGAACCTAAATAAAAGATAAAGTCTAATGATTCCCATCACATCCTCTCCTGACAGTGATTCTAGTTTGTTTCGAAAAATGATCCCCCATTTCCCATAATTTCAACTTACATATGTTCATATGGTTATGTTTGGTCTGGTAAAATTTATGGGGATGAATTATTATTAAGAGGCACTTCAAGAATAAAGATGTGCACAATTTACAAGTTTATTTCTGGAAATCTTATCCTGGAACTGCTTCTACTTTGTAGCAGCAAATAATGCTTCCCTTCCCTAGACTCTGCATGTTTGGGCAGGTTTGGCTTGGTAAAATTTATGCGCAATGAATTATCGAGAGGCAGCTCAACTGTGCGAAATTAGGCATTCTAGACTGAACTCTTTTTATACGTTTAGAGAGTAAACATTCTTCTCACATGCTATTTAAGCTGTGATATAACATTTTGGTCTGTTTCAATTTGTCCTTGTGAGGCTTGTATACATGTATTTGTAAAACACCTAGAGGGGGGGGGGGGGGTGAATAGGTGTAAATGCTAATCTAGAACTAAATGCAAACTAAATGCTCTAAATGCGGAAGCTAAAGCAATATTGCAACACACTTAATACAACACACAAGTGTAGCCGAATTCCCCGTGAAGGGCTCTGGACTAACTCCTCTTGATTCCCCTTGAATGGGTTGAGGTGCTATGTGAAGCTCTTGTGGTTAAGTATAAGTGAGGCACACACAAACAACCAAGCATACAAGAGATATAGCAATATGAAATATGCAAGGTACAAATGCAAGCAATCAAGATGAATGTACTGATTGAAGATGCTTAGCTAAAATAAAAGAAGTAAGAGTTAGAGAGACAATGGATCAAACGCAAAGGCACAAATATGTTTCGAGGTTCGAGCACCCAGCTCTACATCCCCGCCTACACCACCGTGTAGGATTTCCAATTCACTATAGGAGTACCAAACTCCTCTCTCAACCTTACAACCTCCAATGAGGCAATACAACCACAATCCACCTCTACCGTAGAGGGATACGGCCCGTAGCCAACAAATACAATCACCTCTACCTAGAGGGATCCAAACCAACACTCCACCTCTCACTAGAGGGAGCAAACCAACAATCCAAATCTACCTCACCAAGAGAGATACAAAGCAAATGAGGGTTTACAACTAGTGGTATGTTTCAACCACAAACAACCCCTCTTTCCTCTTTTCCACAAAACAAGATCCTAATAGAATAGGATAGATGATAAGCTCAAGTGTGAAAAACTAGGTGTTTGGAAATCAAAACTCAAAGAAATAATCTTGGGAAAACTCTTGTAGATAATAAAAATGAAGAACAAACACAAATCTCCCAAAATACTCTTTTCTTTGATTTTTCTAAAAACCTAAAACAAAATAAATGAATCCTTTTTGGCACAAAAACTCTTTTGAAAACTTGTTTTTAAAACCAGAGAATAGGGAAAAATTATCTCAGAAAATCTTAGCCAAAAACCCAAGGAAATGGGGTTTATATAGGCCAAACCAGAAACTAGCCGTTAGGCTGATCTGTCAGTCTGACAGACCGTTGGCGGTCGACCGCCCGGTCGACCGCCAACGGTCAAAAATCCGACCGTTGGAGCAAACCGGTCGACCCAAATAAACAGAGAGCTCTGCTCTCAGATCCGGTCGGTCGCTCGGTCGACCGGCCCACTGGCTGCCAGACGTGCACAGCCTTGTGCACGTCGGTCGACCGGCTTTTGGTTCGGTTGACCCGGCGGTCGACCGACTTGACCTGATAGCCATAGTCTGGGTCAGAAAACTGGGTTAAAACATATTTTGAAAATTCTTTTAATGACTTGTAAAAATCCTAAAAATGTTTTTACCATATTGCATTGATATATAAACATGTGATAAACATTTCTACTCAAATATCAAGCATATGAAACCATTTTTGTTTCTTAACATTTTTATCAAAAACCAAAACATGTATTTTTATCAAACTTGATTTTTCAATACATGAATAGAAACATCAAAATAAGTTTGTCTAGGAAGTTAAAGCATGTATGTATATCTAGAACATATCTAATATACATAAAAACTATTTAAACTTGTTTTGATCAATCAATTCATGAAAACCAAAACTAAATCATAAAACATGTGTGTTGTGTGCACTTGAGCATATCAACTATACTAAACTTTACAAATGGATCTAAACACACTAAACTAAACTATGGATACCTAAGTCTTCTTGACGATCTTCAATCTTCAAGTTGACTTGATCCAAACTCCATCCATGAGCTAGGCAAGGTGTGATCTTGATGCTTGAGCCCTGGAATCACCATGAAAAGCTTCTAAACTCCTTGTTGAAGCTAATCACCAGCTAATATCTTGCTAAATGATCTGAAACTTAAAATCACAAGAATATTAGTAAACATAACTACATGAGTTGATTATCATCAAAACTAGAGTGGAAGGCCTTTGGGCCAACAATCTCCCCCTTTTTGATGATGACAAAACTCATGGAGTTATATATGCATGGATTAAAGTTAAGCTTCAAGGAAGCTCCCCCTTAACTCATGCATAAACAAATAAACAATAAATATGCATGAATGATAATGCATAAACAATAAAGGCTCTAAATACCAAATGGAATATTCAAAACAAAGCAAGCTCTTGATACCAACAAAACAAAACATGATATTTACCAATTAAAACATAATATATATGCATATAAACTCAAATATTTCTCCCCCTTTTTGTCAATCATCAATAAAGGGGTAAAAACAAAATCAAAACATAAACAAATTCTTCTATCAACAAAACATGATCTAGACACCGATGAAAGGGGAAAGGTGCTTCTAGATACCAATAAAATGAATAAAACTTTTTTTTTTCTTTTTCTTTCATCTTACTAAAAACAAAGAAATCCATCTTCCTTTTTGTTCTAATCAAAGAAACAACAAAGGGTTAAAAACAACAAATCAATGTTCTCCCCCTTTTTTTGTCTAAAACACAAATGTGTAAATAAGGGGTAAATAACAAATCATAAGATGTACACTTAATTAAGATACCAAATGAAACATATATGACAATGAAGTACATCTTGATACCAATTGAAAATGAACATAAAAACAATCAATAAATGGTATATGCAATATACATCCATGAAGTGGAAGACGCTAAGTTAGCTTCCCTACACATATGCATTACATGAAGAAGGGATGATAAGCCCAAATGCACATAACACATATTATGTAATGCATAAGGAGAGATGTGAAGCTCCCCCTACACACGTGTATCACATAAGGAAGAGTTATCAAGCTCTTCAATACACGATACACTCAACATGAATCATATGTAGAAGAGATGTTAAGCTCTTCTTGCATATAGGCAATATAAATCAAAACTATTGAATATTTCTTAAAACAAAATTTTTAGATACCAACTTAAAACATAAACATCTTGATATCAAAAGAGAGTATTTTTCTTTTTAGGCATATGATACCAATTTGAAACTATATTTTATTTTCTGTCATAAAGCAAGGGAGTAGAAATCAAATACCAATTGAAATATGAAAATCGAAATTTTCTCCCCCTTTATGAAATACCAACTTAAAACATGCATAAATTTTTTTTGTTAACAAGCCTATGCGTTGTTATAAAAATTCAATTGAAAAATCAACTGAAAACCAAGGTTTGAGTAAAGCTTAGCATAAGCAAATATCTTGTGCTCTAAAATATAGGAATATAGTAGGCACAAATAAAACATATATGTATGAATAATTAGATACTAATTGACATTGATACCATAGAGTATGAAAGCATATATACATAAAAATATATATGAGTATACAAGAAGATTAGAAATTGATACCAATCGAAAGAGTTCAATGGTACCAATTGAAACAACAATATAAGCATATGTATAACTCATATCACACCGAAGAATACGAACTAGTTAAAATGGAAAGTTTTGTTAACTAGTGCGAAATCCTTCAAGTAAGGAATAAAAATAAATTATTTTTCATAAAATATGAATTCCACATGATAATCAACACTCTAAGCCAATTAAGCATAAACATGACTCATGAAAACAAAACATGAGCAAATAATAAATATGAGTGTATAAATAAAATGTGTAGATCATAATCATGAAAATATTCAATTAAGCTCAATTATTCCTTTAAAACACAAAAACGTGAAAAATCATCAAAACTTATTTAATCTTCAAGGTATATGTATGTCTTATACAAACTAAGGTATACATACATATTCAAACACAACGAGTCCACAAAGATATATGCATGAAGGCACGTGGCTCAAAAAGGATACTCATGTATAGTCAATAGTTTGGATAAGATGGACATATACATGAAGTTAAATATAAACTCATGAAAACATGAATAACATGAAAAACTAAAATTTTTATTAAAACAAGTTTCATTTCAAGGTATATGTATGAATTGTCAACATAATAAGTATACATACATATCCCTAAACACAATTGAGTCCATATATATAGATTTGCATGAAAGGCAAATGACTCAAGGGGTATACATGTATATCTTAAGGTTTGACAAAAATAAACATATACATGAAATGTAAACTCATAAACATAAAACAAACTCACAAATAGAAATACAAGTTTAAAATGTATGAATCATCAAAACTAGACTATACTAGCACATCTAATGGGTTCAAATAAGCATTCAAGCACAAACATAGATCTATTTGTTACCCATTATATGCCTAAGTATATATCCTAGTCTTAATAAAAACTAACACTTAAACAAATATTCAAATCATTGAGCATTAAAACATGATAAAAATCAACATGATAAACAAAACTTGATCATTATGTAAATTCACATGTTATTAGAGCTATGATATACATGATAGCTAAACAAAGGTGAGAACACTAAAATAATGATTCATATTAAACATGTGTGTCTCAAATACTATACATGTATATCACTAATCTAATAAATATGACACAAGCATAATGAATCATATAGCAAGACATGCTATAAACAATGAGTAAAATGCAAAGCATGTAAACAAATAATAAGGAGTTAGGAATCGTTACCAAAACCTATGAGGCAACTTTCCATGTCTCTAAAACAAGGTGGTCTTCTCCACCAAACTTCCCTTGAAAGTGATGCATCCAAATAATCTCCTTTAAGCTCGGAACGCATCCACTCCAAGGTGCCAACACTCTCACGTCATGTGAGAGCCCACACCTACATCAAAAACAAGTGGGGTGGTCTTTGGTACCCATACTCTTTTGGGTCCATGGGGGTTAGTACCTTCTCTAACCCAAACAAATTTATTTGCTAAATTAGAAGTATGTAATCTATCAAAACAAAATTTAGCAAGGTGGCCCTTACGTCCACAATGTGTACAAGTGTACACATGAGCATACATAGTGTGATGGTGTCCGTGAGGAGCATGTGTATGCCGTGAAGGGTGTGCATGCATAAAGGATGGAACTTGTTTCTTTCGAACCAAGGATTCCAAGCGTGTATGGTTCATGGCACATTGGCTCATAGTGGAGCCCAAACAATCCATTTTCTTCTTAATTAAATTTATATCATTTTCAATCAAAGAAGAAGTGGAGCATGCAAAAGGTGTAGGGTGTGATACTACCCTAGCATGGCAAACATGTGCATCAAACTTATTTTGCAAACATTCATTTTTCTTTAAACAAACATTTAACTCATTTGAAATAGAAATAATTTTATTTTTCAAGGCAACATTCTCCTTTAAAACAAAATCAATTTTTGAAGACAAGTTTTCATTTTTCTTTAAAATAGTTTCACAATCATTTTTAGATTTTAAAAATTCATTTTCTTTTAGTGCAAGTTTTAATTGAGATCTCAATGAATCCCTTTCATTATAGACCTCAACCTTCTCTTGCAAAACATTGTTAAGTCTAGAATTTAAACTCTTATTTTCTTTTTCAAGTCCTAAACTTTTCTTTTTCAAAATTTTATATTTTTCTATTAATTTTTCACAAACAATTGAAAGTTCTTCATTCAAAGCATGGGTATCAAAATGATCATCACAAGAAGAACTAGAATCAAAACTATCTAGTTGAGTTTCCAATTGTACCTCAAGGGAGTCATTCACTTGGACCATGAAGCATTGAGATTTGGATTCTCCACTAGACTCCTCCGGTTGAATTGGCAATTGAAGCTTGGAGGTGGTGGTTGTGGTTGTCAACATATTCCACACTGCAAAGGCGGAATCAAAGTTAGAAACACGCAAAAGATAATCTTTAGATAATGTGCTTCTAATAGCCTCTAGGGCTTGTGCATTGGCCCTATATGATTGCGATCTCCAAGATAGCATTTCTTGGTGGCCGCAAGAAAGACATGCAAACCTAGGGTCTTTAGGTACATGGACATCCTATACTTCCAAACAACAATGTTGGAAGGGTCAAAACTAGGTGGGGTCATGAAGTCCATGGTATACACTATATGTGTGCAAACAAGCAAATGCAAACAATAGATTAGCAAACAAAGGATCTCACTCCTAGGATGTTAAGCCTAATATCAGGAGCACTAGCTCTGATACCAATTGTAAAACACCTAGAGGGGGGGTGAATAGGTGTAAATGCTAATCTAGAACTAAATGCAAACTAAATGCTCTAAATGCGGAAGCTAAAAGCAAATATTGCAACACACTTAATACAACACACAAGTGTAGCCGAATTCCCCGTGAAGGGCTCTGGACTAACTCCTCTTGATTCTCCTTGAATGGGTTGAGGTGCTATGTGAAGCTCTTGTGGTTAAGTATAAGTGAGGCACACACAAACAACCAAGCATACAAGAGATATAGCAATATGAAATATGCAAGGTATAAATGCAAGCAATCAAGATGAATGTACTGATTGAAGATGCTTAGCTAAAATAAAAGAAGTAAGAGTTAGAGAGACAATGGATCAAACGCAAAGGCACAAATATGTTTCGAGGTTCGAGCACCCAGCTCTACATCCCCGCCTACACCACTGTGTAGGATTTCCAATCCACTATAGGAGTACCAAACTCCTCTCTCAACCTTACAACCTTCAATGAGGCAATACAACCACAATCCACCTCTACCGTAGAGGGATACGGCCCGTATCCAACAAATACAATCACCTCTACCTAGAGGGATCCAAACCAACACTCCACCTCTCACTAGAGGAAGCAAACCAACAATCCAAATCTACCTCACCAAGAGGGATACAAAGCAAATGAGGGTTTACAACTAGTGGTATGTTTCAACCACAAACAACTCCTCTTTCCTCTTTTCCACAAAACAAGATCCTAATAGAATAGGATAGATGATAAGCTCAAGTGTGGAAAACTAGGTATTTGGAAATCAAAAACTCAAAGAAATAATCTTGGGAAAACTCTTGTAGATAATAAAAATGAAGAACAAACACAAATCTCTCAAAATACTCTTTTCTTTGATTTTTTCAAAAACCTAAAACAAAATAAATGAATCCTTTTTGGCACAAAAACTCTTTTGAAAACTTGTTTTTAAAACCAGAGAATAGGGAAAAATTATCTCAGAAAATCTTAGCCAAAAACCCAAGGAAATGGGGTTTATATAGGCCAAACTAGAAACTAGCCGTTAGGCTGATTTGTCAGTCTGACAGACCTCCTGTCGACCGCCCGGTCGACCGCCAACGGTCAAAAATCCGACCGTTGGAGCAAACCGGTCGACCGTCCGGTCGACCCAAATAAACAGAGAGCTCTGCTCTCAGATCCGGTCGGCCGCTCGGTCGATCGGCCCACTGGCTGCCAGACGTGCACAGCCTTGTGCACGTCGGTCGACCGGCCTTTGGTTCGGTCGACCCGGCGGTCGACCGACTTGGCCTGATAGCCATAGTCTGGGTCAGAAAACTGGGTTAAAACATATTTTGAAAATTCTTTTAATGACTTGTAAAAATCCCAAAAATGTTTTTACCATATTGCATTGATATATAAACATGTGATAAACATTTCTACTCAAATATCAAGCATATGAAACCATTTTTGTTTCTTAACATTTTTACCAAAAATCAAACATGTATTTTTATCAAACTTGATTTTTCAATATATGAATAGAAACATCAAAATAAGTTTGTCTAGGAAGTTAAAGCATGTATGTATATCTAGAACATATCTAATATACATAAAAACTATTTAAACTTGTTTTGATCAATCAATTCATGAAAACCAAAACTAAATCATAAAACATGTGTGTTGTGTGCACTTGAGCATATCAACTATACTAAACTTTACAAATGGATCTAAACACACTAAACTAAATTATGGATACCTAAGTCTTCTTGACGATCTTCAGTCTTCAAGTTGACTTGATCCAAACTCCATCCATGAGCTAGGCAAGGTGTGATCTTGATGCTTGAGCCCTGGAATCACCATGAAAAGCTTCTAAACTCCTTGTTGAAGCTAATCATCAACTAATATCTTGCTAAATGATCTGAAACTTAAAATCACAAGAATATTAGTAAACATAACTACATGAGTTGATCATCATCAAAACTAGAGTGGAAGGCCTTTGGGCCAACAGTATTCTCCTTGGTATACTTCACAAGTTCACGGTTTCTGACTAGTCAAACAATAGCAACAGTTATTATGTGATGCACATGCTAGACTTATCTATTTGGGTTGAAGTGTGATCCTTGAAGCTTCTTATGAAATCTATTTTGACTAGGTTCTTATGTATATTGTTATCTTAATATTTTATCGTTGCTTTTAAACTTTCTCTGCTGTTGTGTTATCACTTCCCTTTCTTTTAAAGGAAGGAGAAAATGCTTATTTTTGAGGGAAAAGGAGAAAATGTTTATATTGAACATAAACATTCGTTACTATTCTTATTTTGTGTTTTCTATATGCATTTTTCTACAAACACTTTTCTACAAGTCTGTATCTTTGGATTTTTTTTTATTTGTTTTGGTGTCAACTACTCTTTGCACTATCAGACTCACACAATCATGTGCACATGAACATGAACTAGATTAGTGTACTGGTTCCTTTTTCTTCCTTTTAGAAATGATGCATTGGAAAGTACCAACTGTGAAGCCCTTGTTCAAATTCCTGCAAAGTCTGATTCTTGTTTTCTATTTATATCCCGCAATGTTTTAAACTGTTGGGGCTCTAGTTGATGCTCCTGACATGGTTCAAGGAAAGATGAACTTCAAGAGATTAACTCTGACATATATAAAGATGGGAGATTCTCCATCATAGCTTCCATGGAAGATGTTGGTGAGGATAAATAGTTTGTCGAGTGCAGAGAATTGAGTATGGAGATCAGTTAAACTTGGCCGTCATTCCATGTGAGTTGATATCTTTTTGGAAAGATAAATGGTGTGGCACATTTAGTCTAGCTGCTTCCTTATCTTGCATTATTTGCATTATCTCAAAAATCCTTCTGCCTCCATTCTTCAATGTTTATCAATGGTGGATAATGGCTGGAGATGGCATTTTGAAGGATTTGACTGGACATCTGGTTGCTGATTGCATGAATTTATTGACTCAGATTAGTAGCTATTGAGTATCTAAGGGTGTGGCTAGTAGGCTATGGAGATAGACTTCTTCAGGCTCCTTTACAGTCAGTTCTTAATACTCGCTTTTGAACAGTGGAGGGATTCTTTGTCGATCTGATCACCTACGGAAAAGTCATGCTCCTCAAAAAGTTTAAATTTTAAGTTGGTTGGTGGTAAAAGGAAAACTTAACACTTGCAGTCTTCTTCAGCATAAATGTATTCACCAGGATACAGATTCTGGGTAGACTTGTGATCATATTTTTCTGAATTGTAGATTTGTTTGCTGTATCTCGCAAACTTTGCTTTAGAATCTGCACATTAGTTATGTTTCAGACACCATTGCTGAGTTTGTGATCTTCTTGGAGACAGGTATATTCCCAAACACTCCAAACTTGAATGGGGTCTGAGTGCTATTGCAACAATCTTGTGCATTTGGAATGAGAGAAATATTAGGATTTTCTTGCCAAGTCAAGGCACAGTTTAAGTCTTTTAAACTCTATTAATGCCTTTGTCTCATTTTGGCTAGGAAATTTGCCTTTTAAAGCTTGGCAGAAGTTTTTGCTGATGGAGCTGGAGTCAAGGGGATTGCAGGACAGAAAACTTTAGCCTCTCGAAATGGGGTCCAGTAGTAGCAAATAAGGACGAATGTGCAGGATTCAGTTGATGGTGAGGTTGTAGTGTTTCTGATGATACTTTGGCTCGGACCGAGGTGGTCTACAATAGTCCTGATAATTTTATGGCTCGGACTGAATATTTTGATTTCTGATAATTTTGTATCAGTGGCTTTTGATTCATTTTCATGTAAACTGAAACTTTAAACCTCCTGCTATACTTTTGGAGTTGGGAGTATAGCTTATTTTGTATACAACCTGTTTTATAGCTATGAAATTGGCTTGGGCATTCGAGTTTGATGCCCCATCATTCCTCTGCTACTTGTTTTATTGCTTCTCTTTCCTTTACAGGCAGGAAAAGGTAAAAAGAAGATTTAGTATTCTTTCTTTTTGTTCTCTGTGCTCTTTTGGTACTGCTAAATAAGTTTATAATCATGCATACATAGATGAACATTTCAATATATGAGGAATGAAGTTCCTGATACCTGCCATGGAAGCTGCTGGGGTGAGGATAAATAGTTTGAGTACGGCAGAGAACGAGTATAGAGACTACTGAATCTTGGTTGCAGATGTGAAGAACAAATTAAAGAACCAGTAGTGGGAATGAAGCATCTAGTTAAGAAGATGAGAGCTCCCTCAAATGACTTTTGACAGGGTTAAGGTTATGCTGGCAAAGATTAAGGTGAGATATAAATTTTCTTTGCTAAAATATACAGTTTCATCCTTACCCCCCACATTTATTTCCTTATGCTAATTCTGTGATACATTGTTATTTACTTTCTTGATTGTCTCTGTTTTTTTACAGGGGATGCACTGTCTGGCTAGAGATTTGCAGACTCAAGAAGCAGAGTTCATCTTAATAGACCGAATTTTCTTGTTTCCATCTTTAATAACAGTTTTGGTCCTAATCAACTGTCCAGCGCTGTCTGGATGGCAAAACTGGGCTTAAATCTTGTAGTTATTGTTATATTTTTCATTTGAAGATGATGACTCATGTATATTGGATTTCTAAACCATGAGATCTATTGAATCTACGTTCATCAAGTTTATCAAGCAGTTTTATTTCTGGTCATTGTTTTTCTACAGGATACAATAGCGTGTCACAACTTGCCGTTATGGAACAAGGATTACTATTGCATTTCAGTACATGTTACAGTTAGAAAATGTTTACAGCTTAAGACATTCCTGAGCTTGATTATGTTAGCCTCTCCCTTGCAGGAGACCAGAGACATGATCTACAGCGTAAGAAGATCATAAAATAAGGATGCTTTATTTCTTATTTTATGTTTCTATGTCTGCTACATTTTTAGCATATTCCTCGCTTCCTGCTCCGTTACATTAAAATCAAATAAAGGATAAAGCTTTCAAAGTTGTTTGAATTGTGTTTGAGTTGTCTCAGTTGTTTATCTGCCTTGTACACTAATCTCCATCTTTATGACAGCATAAGAAAACAAATAAAACCTTCAAGACATGACTCAAATTTTCTGGAAAAACAAAAGTCTTCACAGAATAACACTCATTTTTGCTCTTGCAATATGCTTTTTGTTAACAAGCAGTAACTCTTCCGCACCATACAGAAATTCCCATTGCAGCAGATAAAGAGAATGAAAAAAAAAATGAAAAAAAAAAAAAAAACTTCTATAACTTAAGAAAAGTTTAAAATTCTAAATCGATAACTTTCCACCGTGGATGGCAATTTGGTGGCACCTCCATATCCCAAACTCGATCCAGAGATGTTTCCCTGGTTTTGCAACCAAGTCTTTTTAGAGACAAGAAACTGGGCTTGTAACTGGTGCAAAGATGCCAAGCCAGCTTCTTTTGTGAAAGATCCGGTTCTTGATACATTGTGTAGTTTCCTTCAAGATCATCTCTTTCATCGTACAAAAGCATTACGTCATGGAGCCAAATCTGTAGAACTCCATGGTCTCGCTCCCACAATCCTATAAATCTTGGGAAGCTCTCCTCCCTCCCTACCGGTAAGCATGGGAGCTTAATTCTATATCTTCTTTCCCAATGATTATCTATGAGAACCCAAATGTCGATATCTGAAATTTGAACAAAAATTGCAGCAATAGCACCTTCAAAATCCATAAGATGTACCTCCTGATCTTCAAAAAGGCCAGGCATGCTCTCTACCTCAACAAACTTCTCAGTCTCTAAGTCGAAGAACACCAGACGCAACTTGGTGGTCTGTGCTAGCGAGCGCCCGTCGTAGATGATCCAATACATCCTTCCTTGCAGGTAAAGAGGCCCTTCGCGCGGATAGAAATTTATATCCTGCACGTATCTCCACTGCTCATCGTCGGACCCCAGAGTGTAAACGAGAAGCTTTCCTCCCACATTGTCATCCTCCTCTGAGCCATAAAACCTGAACTCATTGTTTAAGGTCAGCGCCACAAGTTTATACTCTCTCGTCGAGGGACTGTAGCCTAACCCAACCGAGAAGCAGAAGAGATCCATATCGGAGCAAGGAGGCACTGTGGTGTATTCAAGTGTGAGAGGATTGCAAACCTCTATGGATTGCTTGCAGTCGCGACTTGGCTTGATGCACACAAGACCGTTGCAGGTGTTAGAGAGCTTGTACGCGGTAGTCTCCCACGTCTCGTTGATGTCTTGATAGGAGGAGGAAGAGCGTTTTCTGATGATTTGGCGAATTCTTGGCTTGTGCTCTTTGCTGCCACTTGTACGTGCATGGTCTTGGGCCAGCGACATGCTGATGACAGAAAACTCTTCGGACTCGAAGACAGTGAAGAAGAGAGGGGAGGGAGGGCTGGCGATGTGGGATGCGAGGGAGAGACATCGAGCTGAGTGGAGGTTGCGGAAGTATTCCTCAGCCGTGATGTCTCGCCAACACCTCGACACGTTGGCAGAACGAACGGCATACTTCGTCGGAATCCTCGATAGAAACTCGAGGAGCAAGTCTTCAGGGATTTTCTCTATCGAAGACATTGATGAGAGGCTTTGAGAGGTTTTAGATTTTCAGGCAATCGAGCTGCTGATTATATAGAGATTTATGTCTCTATAATCCGAGTCCTATTCTGTTTGTCTCTCTATAATCCTAGTCCTATTCTGTTTGGAAAAACTTGTGTTTCTAATAATCTGTTTCTCACAAAGAAAATAACACAAAATATAAACTTGAATTTAAATCCTAATACTAATAGCTTGTGATAGATTTGGATATTACTAATCCGAGTTAAATTAATAATCCCCACTATTCTAGTTAGCAAACGTTATCTGCTGTCAAGCAAATAGAAAACACCTGCACAATCTACAATATTGTTTATTTTATATTTTGCATTATTATTTTCTTCCTGCATAATTAATTGTTTTCTATTTGTTTATGAAAATAGTTACATCTTATGTGTAATAGTTGAATATAAATTTTTCTAAATAAATAGATCAAAGCAAAATATTAAATAAATCTCCATACCAAATTGGAGATTGGGCAAGTAAAATTTTTTTTTCTATGTGCATGGTGTGTGCACTTTTCTAATTTTTATAAAAATGAATTAATCTTTAGTAGGAAACAAACTATCCAAGTTTGAATAGAACTCTGTACATATCATACCTAATATAAAACCTAGGTTATTATTACCAAAAACTCTAACAATATCTTTAAGTAACTTTAGGAAAACAAATTCAACTCAAATATGATTATTTAGGTGCAGTCAATGTAAAAAGGATTCATATTAGGAAACACCGATTTTGAATTTCAATTGTTTTCTATTTGTTATTTATGACTTTGTTCTAATATAAAAAGGATTCATATTAGGAGACACCTATTTTGAATTTCAATTGAAATTCGTTACAAATTATGAAGGCATTTCCTGTTGCAACTAGGACTGTAATTTCATATGTGAAAAATAATATTCAAAATATGATTTCTACGCGGTGTTTGCATAGCAAACAAAAGTTCATTAAAACACCAAAGATAATAAAATAATTGATAAATTCAATTTATATGACTTGGTTAATTTTTTTCTTTTTTTTTTTTTTTTGAAACCAATAGAGCGCGCAGGCCTAGCTCAAGTTCTGCTCGATTATGAAATCAAGCTCAAGCCTGGCTTGTTTCTTAATCAAGCCACCAAAAATCAATCTAAATACTAAGCCAAACACAAACTGTTTCCATGCTCAAGAAAATCAACACCCCTCAATCAATTTAGCAAACTCAAATAATCAAACAAGAGCCGAAGAGCAAAGAGAGCATCGCTAGTCGATAATCACTCATTTTCACTTCTTTGAAGAGAAATAGCTGCAATATTTTCTGAGGTAAAGTACAATAAATCCTTTGGACAAAGTATCTACATCATTAACAACAATAGAAACAATGAAGTAAATGCTGAGTCTCCCCTTCAACTCGGTCAATAATTTACATCTGAAATTGTAACCCCTTTTATTATAAAGAAATCCTGAAAAATAACACTTCTGAGTGTATTTCTTGTCTGAAGGAGATCCACCAGAAGACCTCTTTGTGAGTACGGCGAAAATTGGTTGCCGGGCTGAAGCAGTCTTCATGACTTGTAAGTTGAGCATCTAATACGTTTCGAGTGCTTAAAAGCTGGCACATGTTGATCCAAGATGCAATGAGCTTGAAACTTTTGGGTGATCAGAAATCCATTAGAGCATACAAGTGAGCAATGTGGGTGCCATTGTTAAGTCCCGTGTTCTATAATTTTCTAACTCCTAAACCTTATCTATACAAGAAGTTCAGGGGATGCCAAGCTGGGGGTCAGCTGTCGACATAGTATTTGCGTGCAAGGCCAGAGTATGGGAGCAGTATCTATAGAATCATTTCATGGACATGCACCCTACCCTCTGGCTTGCTCCACAGAGCTTGAAGCACTTCAGCTGGAATGACGGTCGATGGCTGTGCTATCCACTGATGCTTATCCATCACCAAGCCATTCAATCTGACATTTAAACGGTCAGTAAGCATTTTACATTTTAGTCTAAATATATAGCACAAGAAAGAAGGGTTCTCTTTTTCTTCTTTAGGTTGTGTGTGTGTGTTGTGGACGGGGTGGGGGAAGTTAATGTTTTGATCATTTTCAGGTTTCTTTTTTATTTTATTTTTAGGTCATTTTCAGATATTAAATGGTTCCGTCTCTCACCATCCAAGCTTATTGTTTCTTTTGATGATTTTTATCATGATCTTACATTGAGAATTATTTAAGGAAAAGGAAAAAAAAAAGTTCACATATCATCATGAAGCTATTCTGATATCCACCCAGCAGAATATTTCAAATTAGCATTCCCCTACCCCCAACTTTTTATTTCTATCTAATAAAAACCAACAGCTGTGACTGTGTATACACATCATACGCAGTGCACTTTTTTTCCAGGAATTGAAGGTAACCCGCTGCTGGCCTCCCTCCCATTATTTAGAATCCAAGTATCCTCACTCGGACTTGATCATGAGCTTCAGCCGATACAAAGTGAATACTTTAACACTCAAGGTTATTACTATGCATGACATCAATAATTAGCAATTCATAAATCAAAATATATATTCGTGTATTTGAATTAATATCAGATTTTGTTGTATTTCAATGTGGCATTACCCAATCCCAAACCAATAGACTTCATGATGTCAACTTTTGACGGAAGCACTCAATTAGTTGATGCCAAATTCCTGGCCGCATTGAATATGAGCGAGGGCCCTGACATAAAACTTTCAAAGCCAGTTGGCAGGTAGGTAGACAAAATTTTTGGTCTCGCAATTTAAGCTCATGCAATAGAATCTCCAAATTTCCATGAAAGCAGTCTACAGGAAGAAGTAAGATGATAAAATTTGCAATGGGAAGTAAAATGATCATTGGGCATAAAATACGCCAAAGAGACAAAATGAATCACATTCCCAAACTAATGTTTATATTGGGTGCAGTTTTCAGTATCTAAGACTCATGATTTTCTAATGATCAGGTGCCACTTACAGCCCAAAGCAAAACCTCATTAGCAAATAATTTGCATTTACCTGTCAAGAATTTTCACCAAGTTGGTCCATCCAGATGATGAGAAGTGCACGTCAAAGATGCTTGCTTCTCTTTTTACTAGCCTCTTGACTTGCCCATAGGAACCACAGATGGAGAGGATCTTAGCAAATTTGCAAAGCGGATCCACATTAGAAATACGCATAACAGTTGTTTTAGGAGCATCAACCCTGAGGATAGAGAGCTTCTCTCCTGAAACAGAAACTGTACCTTCAGCAAGGATCCTCTCCTTTGCTTCTTCTGACTGCAACAAAAGACATGAACATGAATACCACAACTAACATGATCTACATGTTTATTCATGGGGCGTCAAATCTTTACTAATACGAAGGGACATAACGTATGTCTAAAATGGATAAGAGATGGGCTTGCCATAATCCTAGAAGGTTAGTAAGCATCTTCAAATTCTCTCAGACTTGAGAAAACTTCTAAAAAGGGTAAAAATGATAAATTTGCTATAGAACTCACATAATGCCAATAGTCAAATAGAACACATTTCTGTTCAATTATGGAGACACACACACACACACACAAAAAAAAAAAAAAGAAGAAGAAGATAAGACTTGGCTACTTCCCGAAAGACTTGAACATAAATCCTCCACATTTAAATTCCTTGATAGGCAAATCAAACTGAAATTCACTCTTATCAAGCTCATCTACATTATTCAGAGTGCCAAAAAATTTTAAAAAAAATGATTTTTTCCCCCTAATTCTCTTGCATATACATCATCAAGTAGGCATGAAATGAACGGCTAAAGTAACAAGTTATTTAGATCTATAAATTGATAATCCAAACCATTGATCCTGGACTAAACACTTTAAAAACCATTACACAGCTTTTTCTTGGATCTTAAATATTCTAAATCATAGATCTAAAAATTGCTATTATGTAATAGGGTACTTAATACATAGGAGAGAAAAACAATCTTGTAAGCCCATTGATTTTTTTAATTTTTAAATGTTTTTTGCATTCTAAATGATGTGCATCAATTTGAATAAAGTGTATTTTATATTTTTGATGCCATATAATTGGATTTGAATGAATTACTCCAAATTGTGTACGGTGGGAGAAGTTTTCTTGTAAAATTTCCTTGAATCAAATGAAAGATTACAGCGGATTAACACTCCGACTACAAGAGAGAGGAGATGTTTAGACTTGAATCTCCCCTTTATTTAATGCTGGGTTTTTGATGTAACGGTGAAAAGTGAATCTTGTTTTTCATTGACCGGGTGAATGTCCGGACCTCTTAGGAATTCTCTCTTTGGATGGCAGACCGAATAACACAGCTCCTGTCGACTAGGAATCTTAAAGAGATTGTAGGCAAAGATTGACTTGTACGCAGCAAGTTACTTGAAGAGTTGAACTCTCTTTCTTTTTGGTGGAAGTCTCGGTGCTTCTACCGCTCACAAGCAAAATTCTTCTCCAAGAATTATTTGATCGACCCACCCCTTCTCCATAGCAACGGGGCTATTTATAGAGGTTTCAGGGGTGAACATGCCCCCTAAAAACGCTCCATAATAGGGTTAGCTTTCTCATTATGTGGGCAGTAATTGACCCAATAACGAGGGCAGTTATAACTGAGACACGGGTTTCGACCCTCGCGCCTTGATGCTGCAGTGATGCAGAGACGCGGGTTTCGACCCTCGCGCCTTGGTGTTGCAGTGATGCTGAGACGCGAGTTTCGATCCTCGCGTCTTGGTGCTGCAGTGATGCTGAGACGCGGGTTTCGACCCTCGCGTCTTGGTGCTGCAGCGATGGCTATGATTAACCCTGCGTCTGGAGTTTGGACTCTACTTTTTGATGACTTATCTTTAGTAATTTTTAGACAACCTACAGAACCCCTCCAAAGTTTTCGATATTCCGCGGTTGACTGGGACGGATTTCGAAATACTTTAGACTTTAGTTGAGTTCATACTTCTCATAATTGGACTGACAATCATTTTGAGATGCACTGAGCTTGATCCTGTCTGGAATGTAGCCTTCGTGAGTGTACTGTGAAACCCTTTGAAGCCATCAGAAATGATCGTAGCGAGTGTCTAGATACACAGTCTAGACCTCCCCAGTGCTCTGGGTTTGTTATTGGTGTACTTTGAACCAGGGGTAATCAGTCACAGCGTCGTCGTACTTACGGGGTAACACGCTTAAATGAAATTAGCGGTAAAGTGCCGACGCTAGGTCCGCCTACCGGGCATAACATATGAAAAGTTCAGAGGACTTTAATAAACCTCAGAGAGGTTAAGCCCGGAGGCTGTAGAGTAGAACTACAGAGCGGTTAAATCCGAAGGCTATAAATACCTGCATAAAGTGTTAGTACCAAACACACACACGTAAACACAATAACGAATAACAACTAAGCTATCAATAGAGTAGTAAGCCCGAAAACTGAACAAGACTGGAATATAGTCAGCGAGCAGACAAGCAAACAATCAAGCAGAGCTAAAAAAGGCTGGAGCGAAACTAGCGCACAACACTAGAAGCCATCACACTCAGGGTGGTTACCGCTCGCAACACAGCTAAACACACATGTCGAAGCATGTGTATGAGCGCCATACTACCGCTCATGACACAACCGTGTTCACGGGGTAACTACGCTCGCAGAAAATTAGTGGTAAAGTATTGACACTAGGTCCACCTACCAGGCGTAGCATATAGAAAGTCCAGAGGACTTTAAAAACCTTAGAAAGGTAAAACCCGAAGGTTATAATAAAAATCACGAAGTGATTAAGCCCGGAGGCTGAGCAAGTACCTGCAGAAGATAAATAGTACATGCACAAAACAAGTATCATCTACACTATAACAAGCATCATCCCACTGATACAAATATATTCCCTGAATTATGAGTTGAAATACTTTAATAGCTCTCTTGATTCAAGACAAGTGTGAGCATACAAACTATATCTAGCATGTATGAATATGAGCAATGTATAGCAATGAAAGATATAAAGAGAGTTGAGAGTTAAGAGATAGAAGATCAAACACAGACACAAGGATATATTTTGAGATTTAAGTCACTGCTCTACGTCTCCGCCTTCACTTATGAAAATCTTAGAGAAAACTCTCCTCAAACAGCTATTTATAAGGCTAAAAAAGAACTAACTGTTGGGGGTCAAAACATGCCAGAAATAGCCGGTCGATCGATCGCCAATGGTTAGATTTTTGACCGTTGGGATTTCCAGTCAACTGGTCGATAATCGACTGAGAAAATCATAGAGCTCTGTCAACATTGTCGGTCGACTGATCGATCAGCCGATCTTTGCTGCAGTCGTTCTGTCGGTCGATTGAACTTCTAACTCTCCTGGGTTATGCACGTCTGTGCATATCGGTCGACCGAGCGCTCGACTAACAGAGCAAATGAGCTTTATGGTCAGTCGATCGTGCCGTCGACCGGCTCAGCCCAAAGCCAAATATATGAAATAATTAAACATCTTTAAAATCCCCTTTTAGATACCAATAAAACACAATAAATTCTAAAAAAAATAAGTTCATGGAATAATATGGCATAAATATGTGTGATAAAATATCACTACATAATGCAAATATAACTATTTTTGAGATGTAGAATTTCATTGTTAAAACAAAAATCGTATTTTTCAAAAATAAAACTTGAAAATGAAAATTTGGTTTTCCAAAACTCATGTACTTATTAAAACAAAACAAGTTGTTCAAATATATTTAAAGCTCAATAGTGTATGGATACTCCAATAAACAAACAAAATGATATGAACTTGTTTTTAACGAATAGAAATTATTTTCTAAAACAATAAACTATATATTGAACATCAAGTTTCTCCAAAAATTGCATAAACACATAAACAAGTATTTCAAACTCATTTGAAACATAATGTGCATGGACAAAGTTCAAAGTATATATAAACTAATATGAACTTGTTTTTGATGAAATATATTTTATAAATCAAAACACAAAACGTAAACCGGTTAAATTGAAACTAATATATTAAATTTTATGTGTGTATATGTGAGCTTGAGTAATCAAAACCATGTAATCTATACACAAGATTTAAACTTACAAACTCTAAACTCAAATCTTCTTGAAGATCATCTTCCCATGTAGACTTGATCCAACTTGATTCCATCGAGCTAAACTCCATCTTGAGTACTTGATGCGATCTTTAAGCTTGAGCTCTTGAATTAATATGTGTTAGCTTGAAAAAGTTAAATACCAACTAAGAACTCGATTAATATCTGAAACTTAATAAATAAAAAATTATTAGTATTATAACTACATGAGTTAATCATCATCAAAATTAGAGTGATAGGCCTTTGGGCCAGCATAACTGTCCCATGGCTACTGGTGCCACACAGACAAAATGAAACTGCTAAACGCCTGCCTGACACTGATGTATTTTCAGAAGTCGATTTTGATAATTATATTTTGGAGAAGTTTTTTTTCTTGAAATTATTTTTTAAAGTAAGATTTTAAAAAAACCAATTAAGTAACCAATAATAAAAGGATATCTTTTGTTAACTTTCCTTTTATGAGATACATTTAGATTCAAAAACTTTTCACTGAAAAGGAAATATAAAAAGAATAAAAGAATATTTTTGTAGTATGTCATTATTTAAATGGATTCATGCGCTGAAGCATTTATAAATTTGTACGTTGTAGATTGTGTTACAAAGGTTTTAGTATGAAAGTTGTCATTCTATAATGCTTGAATTAATTGACTGTTGACATCTGAGTACTGATTTATATAGTAATTTGGTTGTATGAAACTCTGTCTCGTCAATTAGCTGAGGAGTTTTGTATCATGTCTGTGAGTAATAATTGCTTTATCTAATTAAAGTCACGATTTTTATTAAAAAACGATTGTGTGTTACTGTGGATTTATACTTAACAATTCAAATCATGGTGCAAAAAAGGCAAATTATAGGTTTTTTTTTCCTTCAAAAGTCTTTATATTTTATTTAGACACTTCTTTCTACAAGAAGAATGTTTGGAGTTTGAAAGTGGATGGGAAAACATGTAAGCAAAAACTGCTCTAGTCAGCACGGGCACTGTACTGATAGGGCGAATTACCTCGTCACTAACATGTCATGTCAAATGTTAATTTTTAAAATTAGTTTGAAAGGAGGTTAGTTTCGAAATTATTAACCGAGCGAAGTGGGGTTTCTCCTATAACTCTTTTTTTGTACTTTATTCGTCATTCTGTTCTTAAAAAAGAGAGCGACGTAGAACTGAGAGCCCCTCACCATCTCTCACTTTCTGTCTCCTCTCTCCCCTCTCTCTTTTTCTCATCTTCCCACTCCTTCCTCCTCCCCTCCCCCCTCTTCTATTCGCCGCTAGATTATCTAGTATCTAGTTATTTGAAGTTTTTTTATGAAAAATAGCCACTCCTTAGATTCCTTCCTCTCTCTTGTTGTGTGTGAGAGTGAGAAAGAGAGAGATCTCTTCCATTTGCTAGGATTAGTCATTGTAGTCTTGTTTATATATATATATAGAGAGAGAGAGAGAGAGAGAGAGAGAGAGAGGGAGAGAGGGCCTGAGATTGCGGTGAAATGAGCTCGGAGGCGCGGCTAGATTCGACGGTGTTCCAGCTGACGCCACTCGAACCAGGTGAGGACTCGAGTCTGGCGATCTCTCTCTCTCTCTCTCTCTCTCTCCCCCCCCACCCCCCCCCCCCCACCCCCCCCCCACCCCCCCCCCCCCCCCCCCCCCCTTTGTGTTGTTCTTCAATATGATGGATTACGGCTGCTGGGAGCTTGATCTAGGGATTTGAGGACGTTTAGGTTGCAGGTTTAAGTGAAGTGTCTCTTCAGTTTGACGGCGGAAATCATTTGAGATTATGGTTGGGTTATTATTAAATTTGTTGCTTTTTGCAATTTTAGTTGAGCTTTCAGTAGATTTTAGATGTGTTTCAGTGTTTTGGCTGGTCAGTTGTCACTCTTTTATGAGAAGGCTTCTCATTTTTATTTCCATTTTTATGGAAATCATAGTGCTAGTGGTTGGCTTGTTGATATTTTTTGAGAAATAAGTAAAATTTAGATCTTCTTCAACGAAGCATTCAAATTGATTGAGATCAGTCATCCGGAATAAAATTTAGATCTTTATCAATAAAGTTGTTGCTTTTTGAATTTGTTTCATATCATTTGCAATGTTTGTGGCAATGATCTTTTTCAATGAAGCATTCAAATTGATTGAGATCAGTCATCCGGAATAAAATTTATATGTTTATCAATAGAGTTGTTGCTTTTCGAATTGTTTCATATTATTTGCAATGTTTGTGGCAATTTGTTACGTTGGCATTAGTGATTGCTGTGAGATTGGTTCGGCATAATGTTGTGATTGACCATTGCCCTTTTTAGGTGTGAGTTGGTGATAACAGCTAATGGGAAGACTGAGAAGCTTGCTTCTGGGTTATTGAATCCTTTTCTTGCACATCTCAAGACTGCCCAAGATCAGATTGCAAAAGGAGGTTATTCTATCACGCTCAAACCAGACCCAACAACTGATGCTTTCTGGTTCACTAAGGGTACTGTTGACAGGTCAGTAATCTTCTTAATGCATTTTCAATTTCCTTATCGTCCTCAAATGTTTATACCCACGGTTATCAACACCATGCAAACTCTTTTATTTTATTTTATTTTATTTTATATGCACTGATTATATTCTAGCAATTGATATCCAAATATATTAGGTTTGTTTGCTTTGTGAGCACGGAAATTTTGGAACGACTTACTACCATAGAGTCTGCAATCTTGCAGATTGAGGATGCAATTACCATTCAAGGCAATGAAATTCTTGGTTTGAGCACTGTAAGCTCTTGCATTCTTTAATTTTGGTTAATGTACAAATTCACAAAGGAATGATTTGGCTTTTGCTACTTGCCAGTTGGAAAGACCATCAAACAAAACCCACAGGACTCACTGAAGGTGCATAATTTGAGCATACTTTTTTTAGTTTTCATTCTCATTTTGTCTTCATTAGTAGTGCAATAGTGGGTTTTCAGCTGTTTTTTATGCCCCATGTTTCCGTGACTTCATTTACATTAAACCTCTTGTATATGGGAACAATATTTTAATGGGTTGTCATGCATAAGCGAACGGATTCTAGCCATTTATATTTTTATCCAAATATCTAGCAGTTTTGGTGGACTGGTTAAACCTTTGCGGGAGTAGTTTTGCCAAAATTTATTCTCACTCACTGCATCATCTAGCAAGGATTATCTCGCAAAACAAAAACAAAAACAAAAATGTATAAAGTATATTTACATCTGTATTCCCAAGTGTCTAATTAACTCTGGCCTTCAGATTATTGAATTTATTCTCGATGTATTAAATTGCTGAGATGATTGTGCATTATGGTAGGTAGAGAGCCCGTGTTTGATGCTGATGCAGAAAAGGCTATAGTTCTTTATAAGGTATGTATGCTTAGATATCAGTTATACAAAGATGATGTTTACGAGATTGTTTGAATTTTATTTCTCTTGATTACTGGCAGCCTGGGTCACAGTCAAATCCACCAGATGCAAACAGATCCGCTGCACAGGAGGAGAATTCAAAGCATGTAGAAGTTAAATGCATACTAACTTTTTTGTCTATTAATGCCTGGTACACATTTCAGAATAGATTATTATATCTTCTACTTCCATATGATATGTGCATGTAGAATTTGACATGACGCGGTTAGGAACATAAGCAGTTCTGTAATGTAAATATTTCATTAGATAGTAACGAGCTTTATATTCTTGGTTTAGTAAACTAACTGTATTGGATTATGTAGTGGTCAGATGTATATATTGATACTCTGCCCTATTTACCATTTTTCTGGTGGCGATTAAGAGAAGCTAAAGCACTAAAACGTGCATGCACATGCACACAGCACACACAAAAATCTTATGGACTTCCTATAATGTTTATACTAATATAATCTCAATATATTGCATGCTCTTAAGATATTTATATGCATTCCATTGCATAGAGTTGTTAGCGTATAATAATTTGTTCCATGTAGAGTTGAACTTTTGAGAGTGCTTGAGACCCGCAAGATTGTATTGCAGGAAGAACAGGGCATGGCATTTGCACATGCTACTGCTGCTGGTTTTGACATGGATCACATGACACATTTGATGATGTTTGCCGAGTGTTTTGGCGCCTCACGCTTGAAGTAAGCTGCATGTCTTTGACAGTGAGATGTTTGTAGGTTGTTTTTGGGAAGTTGGTTCACCTTGTTCTGCATAGTCAGACAGTTGTTCTTTTGAAGTAGGGAAGGGAAGCTATAAATACTGTAGTTTGGTTGGGTCATTGTTATGTAACCTTTGAATGCACGCATTAGCATCTGAATTGTTTGCAAAGTTCACAAAAGCTTTAAAAAGGAGCATTTCTTTTATGAAGTTTTGATAGAATAAAAAACAGCTGTCACATAAAAAATGAAGGTAACCCTGCAACAGTGAATAATTGAAATTACACATGGTGTGTGATGTCTTTCCCTATGTAACTTTCTCCTTTACTTCAAATTTTCCTTTTTTCTACGAGACGGGGAAGCATGCTTAAGGTTTATGGAATTATGGAAGCTAAGACATGAAACTGGACAATGGATTGAAGTTGAAGCTGCAGAAGCAATGCCTACCTGCTCTGGGTTTTCTCCGTTTAACTCTTCAGGCATTGTACTCGCTGGGGATGCAATGAAACAGGAAGAATTTGGGGAAGCATCACTTGCATCAGACAACAATGGAAATGATGCGACCACAGATCATAGTAGTGGTAAGTAATTCTGACACAATAGTAGTTGGAAACTTGGCTGCTAAACAAATCACTTGATTTGGTTTGAGTTGAGTTGATAATCTGTATATGTTTTAATCTGACGTGAAAAGAACTTTTCCTTTCCTTTTTTTTCTTATGAAAAATGCAGATGTCATTTAACTAAAGAAAGAAGTTGGATCTCTCTACATTTTTGACCTCTTCTAAGTCATCTTTCATTTAGTTCTTGTATATTATAAAATACAGCTTCTAAATCCAGCATGGTAAAGTTAACCTTACTGTCTGAGCTATTTGACTTTCTTTTATTACTATTACTATTTATGTCAATATTATTAAATAAATCTGTTGTTAAATTCTTGTTATTATTATTAAATTTGAAACTTCTTATGTAATCTATTTTGACTAGGTTCTTATGTATATTGTTATCTTAATATTTTGTCGTGTTTTTTAAACTTTCTCTGCTGTTGTGTTATCACTTCCCTTTCTTTTAAAGGAAGGAGAAAATGCTTATTTTTGAGGGAAAAGGAGAAAATGTTTATATTGAACATAAATATTCGTTACTATTCTTATTTTGTGTTTTCTATATGCACTTTTCTACGAGCGCTTTTCTATAAGTCTGTATCTTTGGATTTTTTTTATTTGTTTTGGTGTCAACTACTCTTTGCACTATCAGACTCACACAATCATGCGCACATGAACATGAACTAGATTAGTGTACTGGTTCCTTTTTCTTCCTTTTAGAAATGATGCATTGGAAAGCACCAACTGTGAAGCCCTTGTTCAAATTCCTGCAAAGTCTGATTCATGTTTTCTATTTATATCCCGCATATTTTAAACTGTTGAGGCTCTAGTTGATGCTTCTGACATGGTTCAAGGACAGATGAACTTCAAGAGATTAACTCTGACATACATAAAGATGGGAGATTCTCCCTCATAGCTTCCATGGAAGATGTTGGTGAGGATAAATAGTTTGTCAAGTGCAGAGAATTGAGTATGGAGATCAGTTAAACTTGGCCGTCATTCCATGTGAGTTGATATCTTTTTGGAAAGATAAATGGTGTGGCACATTTAGTCTAGCTGCTTCTTATCTTGCATTATTTGCATTAGCTCAAAAATCCTTTTGCCTCCATTCTTCAATGTTTATCAATGGTGGATAATGGCTGGAGATGGCATTTTGAAGGATTTGACTGGACATCCGGTTGCTGATTGCATGAATTTATTGACTCAGATTAGTAGCTATTGAGTATCTAAGGGTGTGGCTAGTAGGCTATGGAGATGGACTTCTTCAGGCTCCTTTACAGTCAGTTCTTAATACTCGCTTTTGAACTTTGGAGGGATTCTTTGTCGATCTGATCACCTACGGAAAAGTTATGCTCCTCAAAAAGTTAAAATTTTAAGTTGGTTGGTGGTAAAAGGAAAACTTAACACTTGCAGTCTTCTTCAGCATAAATGTATTCACCAGGATACAGATTCTGGGTAGACTTGTGATCATATTTTTCTGAATTGTAGATTTGTTTGCTGTATCTGGCAAACTTTGCTTGAGAATCCGCACATTAGTTATGTTTCAGACACGGTTGCTGAGTTTGTGATCTTCTTGGAGACAGGTATATTCCCAAAACACTCCAAAATTGAATGGGGTCTGAGTGCTATTGCAACAACCTTGTGCATTTGGAATGAGAGAAATATTAGGATTTTCTTGCCAAGTCAAGGCACAGTTTAAGTCTTTTAAACTCTATTAACGCCTTTGTCTCATTTTGGCTAGGAAATTTGCCTTTTAAAGCTTGGCAGAAGTTTTTGCTGATGGAGCTGGAGTCAAGGGGATTGCAGGACAGAAAACTTTAGCCTCTCGAAATGGGTCCAGTAGTAGCAAATAAGGACGAATGTGCAGGATTCAGTTGATGGTGAGGTTGTAGTGTTTCTGATGATACTTTGGCTCGGACCGAGGTGGTCTACAATAGTCCTGATAATTTTATGGCTCGGACTGAATATTTGATTTCTGATAATTTTGTATCAGTGGCTTTTGATTCATTTTCATGTAAACTGAAACTTTAAACCTCCTGCTATACTTTTGGAGTTGGGAGTATAGCTTATTTTGTATACAACCTGTTTTATAGCTATGAAATTGGCTTGGGCATTCGAGTTTGATGCCCCATCATTCCTCTGCTACTTGTTTTATTGCTTCTCTTTCCTTTACAGGCAGGAAAAGGTAAAAAGAAGATTTAGTATTCTTTCTTTTTGTTCTCTGTGCTCTTTTGGTACTGCTAAATAAGTTTATAATCATGCATACATAGATGAACATTTCAATATATGAGGAATGAAGTTCCTGATACCTGCCATGGAAGCTGCTGGGGTGAGGATAAATAGTTTGAGTACAGCAGAGAACGAGTATAGAGACTACTGAATCTTGGTTGCAGATGTGAAGAACAAATTAAAGAACCAGTAGTGGGAATGAAGCATCTAGTTAAGAAGATGAGAGCTCCCTCAATGACTTTTGACAGGGTTAAGGTTATGCTGGCAAAGATTAAGGTGAGATATAAATTTTCTTTGCTAAAATATACAGTTTCATCCTTACCCCCCACATTTATTTCCTTATGCTAATTCTGTGATACATTGTTATTTACTTTCTTGATTGTCTCTGTTTTTTGACAGGGGATGCACTGTCAGGCTAGAGATTTGCAGACTCAAGAAGCAGAGTTCATCTTAATAGACCGAATTTTCTTGTTTCCATCTTTAATAACAGTTTTGGTTCTATTCAACTGTTCAGTGCTGTCTGGATGGCAAAACTGGGCTTAAATCTTGTTGAAGTTATTGTTACATTTTTCATTTGAAGATGATGAGTCATGTATGTTGGATTTCTACACCATGATATCTATTGAATCTACGATCATCAAGTTTATCGGGCAGTTTTATTTCTGGCCATTGTTTTTCTACAGGATGCAATAGCGTGTCACAACTTGCCGTTATGGAACAAGGATTACTATTGCATTTCAGTACATGTTACAGTTAGAAAATGTTTACAGCTTAAGACATTCCTGAGCTTGATTATGTTAGCCTCTCCCTTGCAGGAGACCAGAGACATGATCCACAGCGTAAGAAGATCATAAAATAAGGATGCTTCATTTCTTATTTTATGTTTCTATATCTGCTACATTTTTAGCTTATTCCTCGCTTCCTGCTCCGTTACATTAAAATCAAATAAAGGATAAAGCTTTCAAAGTTGTTTGAATTGTGTTTGAGTTGTCTAAGTTGTTTATCTGCCTTGTACACTAATCTCCATCTTTAGGACAAGATAAGAAAACAAATAAAACCTCCAAGACATAACTCAAATTTTCTGGAAAAACAAAAGTCTTTACAGAATAACACTCTTTTTGCTCTTGCAATATTCTTTTTGTTAAGAAGCAGTAACTCTTCTGCACCATACAGAAATTCCCATTGCAGCAGATAAAGAGAATGAAAAAAAAATGAAAAAAAAAAAAAAAAAACTTCTATAACTTAAGAAAAGTTTAAAATTCTAAATCAATAACTTTCCACCGTGGATGGCAATTTGGTGGCACCTCCATATCCCAAACTCGATCCAGAGATGTTTCCCTGGTTTTGCAACCAAGTCTTTTTAGAGACAAGAAACTGGGCTTGTAACTGGTGCAAAGATGCCAAGCCAGCTTCTTTTGTGAAAGATCCGGTTCTTGATACATTGTGTAGTTTCCTTCAAGATCATCTCTTTCATCGTACAAAAGCATTACGTCATGGAGCCAAATCTGTAGAACTCCATGGTCTCGCTCCCACAATCCTATAAATCTCGGGAAGCTCTCCTCCCTCCCTACCGGTAAGCATGGAAGCTTAATTCTATGTCTTCTTTCCCAATGATTATCCATGAGAACCCAAATGTCGATTTGTGAAATTTGAACAAAAATTGCAGCAATAGCACCTTCAAAATCCATGAGATGCACCTCCTGGTGTTCAAAAAGGCCAGGCATGCTCTCTACCTCAACAAACTTCTCAGTCTCTAAGTCGAAGAACACCAGACGCAACTTGGTGGTCTGTGCTAGCGACCGCCCGTCGTAGATGATCCAATACATCCTTCCTTGCAAGTAAAGAGGCCCTTCGCGCGGATAGAAATTTATATCCTGCACGTATCTCCACTGCTCATCGTCGGACCCCAGAGTGTAAACGAGAAGCTTTCCTCCTACATTGTCATCCTCCTCTGAGCCATAAAACCTAAACTCATAGTTTAAGGTCAGCGCCACAAGTTTATACTCTCTCGTCGAGGGACTGTAGCCTAACCCAACCGAGAAGCACAAGAGATCCACATCGGAGCAAGGAGGCACTGTAGTGTATTCAAGTGTGAGAGGATTGCAGACCTCTATGGATTGCTTGCAGTCGCGGCTTGGCTTGATGCACAGAAGACCGTTGCAGGTGTTAGAGAGCTTGTACGCGGTTGTCTCCCACGTCTCGTTGATGTCTTGATAGGAGGAGGAAGAGCGTTTTCTGATGATTTGGCGAATTCTTGGCTTGTGCTCTTTGCTGCCACTTGTACGTGCATGGTCTTGGGCCAGCGACATGCTGATGACAGAAAACTCTTCGGACTCGAAGACAGTGAAGAAGAGAGGGGAGGGAGGGCTGGCGATGTGGGATGCGAGGGAGAGACATCGAGCTGAGTGGAGGTTGCGGAAGTATTCCTCACCCGTGATGTCTCGCCAACACCTCGACACGTTGGCAGAACGAACGGCATACTTCGTCGGAATCCTCGATAGAAACTCAAGGAGCAAGTCTTCAGGGATTTTCTCTATCGAAGACATTGATGAGAGGCTTTGAGAGGTTTTAGATTTTCAGGCAATCGAGCTGCTGATTATATAGAGATTTATGTCTCTATAATCCGAGTCCTATTCTGTTTGTCTCTCTATAATCCTAGTCCTATTTTGTTTGGAAAAACTTGTGTTTCTAATAATCTGAGTCCTTTTTCTCACAAAGAAAATAACACAAAATATAAACTTGAATTTAAATCCTAATACTAATAGCTTGTGATAGATTTGGATATTACTAATCCGAGTTAAATTAATAATCCCCACTAATTCTAGTTAGCAACGTTATCTGCTGTCAAGCAAATAGAAAACACCTGCACAATCTACAATATTGTTTATTTTATATTTTGCATTATTATTTTCTTCCTACATAATTAATTGTTTTCTATTTGTTTATGAAAATAGTTACATCTTATGTGTAATAGTTGAATATAAATTTTTCTAAATAAATAGATCAAAGCAAAATATTAAATAAATCTCCATACCAAATTGGAGATTGGGCAAGTAAAATTTTTTTTTCCATGTGCATGGTGTGTGCACTTTTCTAATTTTTATAAAAATAAATTAATCTTTAGTAGGAAACAAACTATCCAAGTTTGAATAGAACTCTGTACATATCATACCTAATATAAAACCTAGGTTATTATTACCAAAAACTCTAACAATATCTTTAAGTAACTTTAGGAAAACAAATTCAACTCAAATATGATTATTTAGGTGCAGTCAATGTAAAAAGGATTCATATTAGGAAACACCGATTTTGAATTTCAATTGTTTTCTATTTGTTATTTATGACTTTGTTCTAATATAAAAAGGATTCATATTAGGAGACACCTATTTTGAATTTCAATTGAAATTCGTTACAAATTATGAAGGCATTTCCTATTGCAACTAGGACTGTAATTTCATATGTGAAAAATAATATTCAAAATATGATTTCTACGCGGTGTTAGCATAGCAAACAAAAGTTCATTAAAACACCAAAGATAATAAAATAATTGATAAATTCAATTTATATGACTTGGTTATTTTTTTTTTTTTTTTTTCTTTTTTGAAACCAATAGAGCGCGCAGGCCTAGCTCAAGTTCTGCTCGTTTATGAATTCAAGCTCAAGCCTGGCTTGTTTCTTAATCAAGCCACCGAAAATCAATCTAAATACTATGCCAAACACAAACTGTTTCCATGCTCAAGGAAATCAACACCCCTCAATCAATTTAGCAAACTCAAATAATCAAACAAGAGCCGAAGAGCAAAGAGAGCATCGCTAGTCGATAATCACTCAATTTTCACTTCTTTGAAGAGAAATAGCTGCAATATTTTCTGAGGTAAAGTACAATAAATCCTTTGGACAAAGTATCCACATCATTAACAACAATAGAAACAATGAAGTAAATGCTGAGTCTTCTCTTCAACTCAGTCAATAATTAACATCTGAAATTGTAACCCCTTTTATTAAAAAGAAATCCTGAGAAAAAACACGTTTGAGTGTATTTCTTGTCAGAAGGAGATCACCAGAAGACCTCTCTGTGAGTACGGCGAAAATTGGTTGCCGGGCTGAAGCAGTCTTCATGACTTGTAAGTTGAGCATCTAATACGTTTCGAGTGCTTAGAAGCTGGTACATGTTGATCCAAGATGCAACGAGCTTGAAACTTTTGGGCGATCAGAAATCCATTAGAGCATACAAGTGAGCAATATGGGTGCCATTGGTAAGTCCCGTGTTCTATAATTTTCTAACTCCTGAACCTTATCTATACAAGAAGCTCGGGGGATGCCAAGTTCGGGGTCAGCTGTCGACATAGTATTTGTGTGCAAGGCCAAAGTATGGGAGCAGTGTCTATAGAATTCGCTTCAATCCTTTTGCAGATAGTGTGGATCATTTCATGGACATGCACCCTACCCTCTGGCTTGCTCCACAGAGCTTGAAGCACTTCAGCTGGAATGACGGTCGATGGCTGTGCTATCCACTGATGCTTATCCACTACCAAGCCATTCAATCTGACATTTAAACAGTCAGTAAGCATTTTACATTTTAGTCTAAATATATAGAACAAGAAAGAAGGGTTCTCTTTTTCTTCTTTAGGTTTTGTGTGTGTGTGTGTGTGTTGGAGGGGGTGGGGGTGGTTAATGTTTTGATCATTTTCAGGTTTCTTTTTTATTTTATTTTTAGGTCATTTTCAGATATTAAATGGTTCCGTCTCTCACCATCCAAGCTTATTGTTTCTTTTGATGATTTTTATCATGATCTTACATTGAGAATTATTTAAGGAAAAGGAAAAAAAAAGTTCACATATCATCATGAAGCTATTCTGATCCACCCAGCAGAATATTTCAAATTAGCATTTTTTCCCTCGAACTTTTTATTTCTATCTAATAAAAACCAACAGCTGTGACTGTGTATACAGATCATACGCAGTGCACTTTTTTTCCAGGAATTGAAGGTAACCCGCTGCTGGCCTCCCTCCCATTATTTAGAATCCAAGTATCCTCACTCGGACTTGACATGAGCTTCAGCCGATACAAAGTGAATACTTTAACACTCAAGGTTATTACTATGCATGACATCAATAATTAGCAATTCATAAATCAAATATATATTCGTGTATTTGAATTAATATCAGATTTTGTTGTGTTTCAATGTGGCATTACCCGATCCCAAACCAATAGACTTCATGATGTCAACTTTTGACGGAAGCACTCAATTAGTTGATGCCAAATTCCTGGCCGCATTGAATATGAGCAAGGGCCCTGCCATAAAACTTTCAAAGCCAGTTGGCAGGTAGGTAGACAAAATTTTTGTCTCGCAATTTAAGCTCATGCAATGGAATCTCCAAATTTCCCTAGACATGAAAGCAGTCTACAGGAAGAAGTAAGATGATAAAATTTGCAATGGGAAGTAAAATGATAAGTGGGGCATAAAATACGCCAAAGAGACAAAATGAATCACATTCCCAAACTAATGTTTATATTGGGTGCAATTTTCAGTATCTAAGACTCATGATTTTCTAATGATCAGGTACCACTTACAGCCCAAAGCAGAACCTCATTAGCAAATAATTTGCATTTACCTGTTAAGAATTTTCACCAAGTTGGTCCATTCAGATGATGAGAAGTGCACGTCAAAGATGCCTACTTCTCTTTTTACTGGCCTCTTGACTTGCCCATAGGAACCACAGATGGAGAGGATCTTAGCAAATTTGCAAAGGGGATTCACATTAGAAATACGCACAACAGTTGTTTTAGGAGCATCAACCCTGAGGATAGAGAGCTTCTCTCCTGAAACAGAAACTGTACCTTCAGCAAGGATCCTCTCCTTTGCTTCTTCTGACTGCAACAAAAGACATGAACATGAAATACCACAACCAACATGATCTACATGCTTATTCATGGGGTGTCAAATCTTTACTAATACGAAGGGACATAACGTATGTCTAAAATGGATAAGAGATGGGCTTGCCATAATCCTAGAAGGTTAGTAAGCATCTTCAAATTCTCTCAGACTTGAGAAAACGTCTAAAAAGGGTAAAAAAAAATGATAAATTTGCTATAGAACTCATATAATGCCAAGAGTCAAATAGAACACATTTCTGTTCAATTATGGACACACTCACACACACCAAAAAAAAGAAGAAGAAGAAGATAAGACTTGGCTACTTCCCGAAAGACTTGAACATAAATCCTCCACATTCAAATTCCATGATACGCAAATCAAACAGAAATTCACTCTTATCAAGATCATCTACATTATTCGAAGTGCCAAAAAATTAAAAAAAAATGATTTTTTTTCCTAATTCTCTTGCATATACATCATCAAGTAGGCATGAAATGAACGACTAAAGTAACAAGTTATTTAGATCTATAAATTGATAATCCAAACCATTGATCCTGATCTAAACACTTTAAAACCCTTACACAGCTTTATCTTGGATCTTAAATATTCTAAATCATAGATCTAAAAAATTACTATTATGTAGGGTACTTAATACATAGGAGAGAAAAAAAATCTTGTAAGCCCATTGATTTTTTTTAATTTTTTAAATGTTTTTTGCATTCTAAATGATATGCATCAATTTGAATAAAGTGTATTTTATATTTTTGATGCCATATAATTGGATTTGAATGAATTACTCCAAATTGCTCTGGAAGTAGCCATGTATATAATCCACGCTACCTACAAAAGCACCAATAGTGTTTTCGTTGAAAGCGATTTTAAATCATTAGATTATCATAATCATCTTTGATTTAGAAAAAGAGAATCTGAGCTAAAATAAAGAATCCCAAATCATAATAGAATTGATTTATTGTGCCATTGTTATAGCAAAATCTTCACCATTGGTTGATTAAAAAGAAACCAAATTAAAAAGGACCTCTAAATAAAACCAACTCATTATTGAGAAGAGAAGGTCCCAATCAAAAAGTTCTCTCGTGCAATCAGAAATTAAAAAAGAAAAGTTAATCGACTCCTAGTTTTTTCAATATCTTGTGATAAAAAAAATCCTTGACCTTAACTTTTCTTAAAGATCTTGCAATAGAAAAAATGAACCCCTGATTTTATTCAATATCTACAATTAGAAAAGGAAAAAAAAATTAAAAACTGACTATTGTTACACCAAGCTCCGAGTCTTTTTTAATATGTTGCAATAATAAAAAAAAAGATACCGACTCCTAACTAATTCAAACTCCTTTTCTCTCAATCTTTTCTTCTGATGTCTACTCTAAATTTTCAATTCTTGGCATTTAGTTAAAATGAAGAAAAGAAAACTTTTCCTACTTCATTTTTCAACTTTAATCATGATTCTGATTGTGAAATCTATTAGATTTCAAATTCTCTATGGTTGCCTCCTCTGTATTATTCTCTGAGATAGTGTCTTCTTATCCTTTATAAAATATTTGTGGAACTTAATGGATTATTATTTCTTTTGAATACTTAATGAATTATTTTAAATTACAGGAGATATTAAATAACTAACGATTTCACGCTGGGAAAATCGGGGTTTTGAAAGATTGAGCCAGTTCTAGACATGAAATTTTTTTGAAGAGAAAATAAGTTTATTGTTCCTGTTTTCTTTTTAACTTACTATCTTCCTTTAAGTTCTCTTTTCCTTTTTAACTTTTGAGTGTGCTTTTATTTGAAAATAACAATGTTTCCTGCTAGAATATTTTATGAAATTTGATAAATTCCCACTTATATAACTCCCTTTGATGACTATGAAATTGATAGAAAATTTTTATTTCGAATAAAAGACCTTCAAAATTTTCATGTACTTGATGCACATGTATTTTACTAGTGTGTGTGTAATAGAGAGAATAGGATATATGTGTTGAGTCACACATAAACTTATATATGCTACACCCCATATTCCCATAATCCACAACATTTATTGTAATCTACATATTCTCAAAGAGAGGTGGATAATATTTTTTGAGGATTTTGGAGATTGTTTATCCATCAAGTGCTCCAAATTTGCCGTTCAATTGCAAACACATGATGGATGAGCAAATGACCTCCAAAACTCAAGATTTTTCATCACATTACTACTTGAGAATATGTAAATCAAAATGAACGGTGTACATTCACATGGGAAAGATCAAATGACCTCCAAAATTCAAGATTTTTCATCTCCACCACTCCATGGATAATCTACACGAGAAAGAGCTTCAACACATATAAGTTTATATGTGCTTAAGCTCATATCCTCTCTCTCTCTCTCTCTCTCTCTCTCTCTCTCTCTCTCTCTCGACACGCACATATGAACACTATATATGTGAAAACTATCCTACAATAACTCTATGATGAGAACTTTTTTAAGAACTCCATGACAGACATGAGCCACACGGTTCATGGTGTTCAATACATCAAAATTAGTTTATGAATGGGAGGTTAAATGGTTTAAAACCTTTATGAACTTTGTGATTTGGTTGCAAAAACCATGCTACTTTAGTCGTAAATGGAAGATGGTTATTAAAGCATTAGTAAAAAGCTACGCAACCTCATGTGCTCCTTTTCTTACAGTAATTTGAATGTGTACATCAAGATGAATAGTGCAAATTATTTATCGAATGACCCGTCATGTATATATGTATGTGTGCGTGTAGAGAGAGAAAGTTAGACTAGACTCCTCCTGAGAGGATTTAGAACTAAACCCTATCTATGAGAATTAGATGATCATACATCCAAATTTGAAGATTAATGTTGTTGAAATACATCATGCAGAGTACGTATAAACCAAATTTAGACTATTTGAAGTTTCTTAACCATCCATCAAGTAACCCCAAAATGGAAGGCCAAAAGTTGTAAGTTTTTTAGTTCGACGGTCTAAAATGTTTCAAACCCAACAAAATTCATATAGTAGGGTTTTAAAGTATTTAGATCACGATTCAAGTGATATTTTCAATTTGTACTCTTCAAATCATAAAACACAAAACTCTCCACTGTCAACCATCTATTTATGCCACTTGATGTACATGTAAGAAATCTAAAAAACCTTTGAATTTTTCTTTTTAAGCATTTTAAATTATTAATATATATTGAATAGTTTGGATCATCCATCATAGTTGTATAATATATACTTTCTATGTGATAGAATACAAACTCAAATCTTATTAGTAGGATCATAGGCAAACTATATATATCCACTCATCTAATTCCAATAGGTAGGGTTTGGTTCCAAATCCTCTCAGATGAAAGTTCCATTCTATTAAGGTTAATTTATATCATTTAAAATGCCTAAAACTTGGACTCAAATGTTTTAAGTTTTTCTAAGTCATGCATTAACTAGGCATACAATGAAGGGCTGAAAGTAGCTTGGTACTTGGATCTTGAGAATTGGGCATGCAAATTTTGAATCCAACAATTTGGATATGATTTGAACATTTAAAAGCCCTTACATATTGATTTAGATTGCATGAAAAGTGACAATTAAATTTTTTTTTTTTTTTTGCATTTGCATTTGCATCGAGTAGGCATGAATGGACAGCTAATATAGCGAAATGTTTAGTTTAATGGTCTAGAAAAAAGTATCAAAAACAATGTGATGTTGGAAGGTTGGATGCGCGAAATTCTACTCAGGACAAATCGGACAACTGTCCCGCATATCATAGCTAACAAGTTTTATTTTATTACAAGACATTGCTGTTCAGAAGCAACAATGTTATGTTACACTTGCAGGTTACGTGGTACATTTATGTGTTTATGTATTCAGCTTAAAAAGATATTTCTGGGAAACATAGAATTTCCTTGTGCTTAATATGTCTGAATATATTTTCTCTCTCTGCCTGTCTCTACACACAAATGCATACAAAATAGTAGCTCAATAAAAAAAGCATCACAGGAAGCAAAAGACATAAGGTTCAAACAGATGCTAGTATTGAAAATAAGTCACCTCGAACTGCACATAAGCATTGGAAGGTGAGGAACCAATCCAAAGCTAGAGACATGACCCCAGCTTGAAAGAGCACCTTTCAAGTAATGAAATGATAGATCCTCAGGCAATTCTTTAACCACAACAGTTCTTGAAGGATTTTTCAGAAAAGCGATGGGAAACCCAAATCTGCAATTGATTATTCATTAAAGACTGTGTTGTATGCGTTCAGAGAAGAAGCTGGTTCCAAAACAACATCTGTACCACATATAGCTAAATCTTGTTTGTTCACAGCTTGCTTCAGCCCTTCTGCTGTCTGTCACAATATTAAGATCCCATCAAATCTTCAAGTTATCTGATACCTTAATGCATCAAAACTGAGGCTTGGATGAAAGGAGGGAGTATTACAGAATATTTTTAGTGTGTCATTTGGCAGTGCACGAAACTGTCACATCATAAGTTTATGCAGTAAACTAGTTATAGCACAAATCATCTTTATATAGTAACTATTATGTATGAGACATTTTATGTGATAGACTGCTCAAATCTGAGAGGAAATTAGCAAAATTTAACATAAGCTGGCTTTTCTCGGGGTTCATATGAAAGTTGCAGATCAAATATCAATCAGAAAAATTAAAATATTCTAAATTACTCAAGATTATACAAGTTAATAGTTGTTTGTTTTCAAGACAATGTTTAAAGAACTACGGGATTTTAAAAATTCACTTAGCCTCCAATAAGAGAAAGCTAAATGGAGAAAAAAGATTCATATGGCTAAATTCAACTTTTTGGGGATAAAGACTTGTTGCTGCTGCTACCACTGTTTAAGGACAGCATAAGAATTTGATTCGTTGTATGAGAACTTTGTTCTACCTTCACACACTCCTAGTCCCTTTTTTTTTCCCTCCAAACCACAACTAGGAGGCATCAAATGCTTCTAAGCTCAAGGCCTTAGCTTCCAACTAAAATCACTCGTCTTAACGGTATATCCATAGGAAATAGGTCTCGTCTTAACGGTATATCCATAGGGAAATAGGTACCAGCTTTAAGGACAAGTGTGCAAATGATCATGTTATAAAGAACTTAGTTATTATCTCTTGACACACCAATATGGATATGGTGTGACTAAGGTATGCAGACAGTTCAAATTCTACAACTTTAGGCTATGGACATGTTGTCGATATGTACAAACGTGTTGTTGGAAGAGAGATGATATTAAAGGAGATGCCATGCCAAGCAGTTGTAGAAGAGTGCCAAGTGCCGTCGAAGATCGCCAAGGAAGTCGACGATGAAAGGCAAAGGGACAGCAGCAGAAAATAGCAGAGATAGCAGAAGTCAGGAGGGTCGGTCGACCGACCCGGTCGACCGACGTGCACAACATGCACAGAGGTTGGAGCGGTCGACCGGCCCGGTCGACCGCAGTGCCCTGACTGACAGACCCCAAGTCTCGGGTTTTCTGGGTCGTCGACTGACCCGGTCGACCGGAGAACCCTGACTGACAGACCTCAACTCTCGGGTTTCTTGGGTCGACCGTCACGGTCGACCGGTATAAGGAAGTCGGTCGACCGGCCCTGTCGACCGACAGTCGGGTTCTGGGTTAAATCTGCTGATCGCTGTATGAGGTATTTAAAAGCCTATGTTGATCCTAGGGTTTTGAATCTCTGCGAAAAAAGTATTAGCCCTAAGTTCTCTTGCATTCAAAGATACTTAGAGCCATTGTAATCATCTTCCTAATAGAAATCTCTCCATTGATTGTCCCGAGGACGTAGGCACGTTGGCCGAACCTCGTTAGATCTCGTCTTTTGCGATTGTTTGTTCTTCTTGGATTTGTTTGATTGTTCTTTGTGGTTGAGATCTGTTGGATCCTCTATTGGTTGTTGTCATCGGCGCACAATAAGTGGTATCAGAGCTTCCGGACCAGCGCGCAGGCAGCGAGCGAGCGGCAATTCCAGGCCGTTCCGGCGAGCGCGAGATCCCCAGCTTGCAGCCAGGCCTTCCCCAGTACCCTGGCTACCGTCCTATGCAGTCCGACAGCGAAGAGCGGCACCACAGCGACCGTAACGGCGACTCGCCCGGTAACGGTCAGATTTCCCGATGTGAGTGTCTCTCTCTCTTTCTCTCTCTTTATTTATTAAATGATCGCAGATATTATTTTATATGTGATGTAAATTGTTGAGTAGATTTCTTATGTTACATGTTTATGTGTGGAGATCATCGAGCGTGGGGGTGGACGGTCATCTCCTGTTATTTACATGTTGGGTGTATAGGGATATGATATGCATGATTATTGATACATGTTAGAACCCTCATGTTTGTCCTATGTATATCTAGAGTATTGTTGTAGACATATCAGGATGTAGCATGAGGGTATTTGAGATGGATATTGGTGGTAATGACTTGATCTAATAGAACTTAGATGCATGTATATGTTGTGATACCGAGTATTGGGATATCATGTTTAATCTTAATAAAAGTGTGAACACTTGAGGATTTGGGAATCAGATTAAATTGTTAGAGTGAGAGAGCTGAGCTTGATTATAGTTATATGTTGGTACGCCAATTATTATATCAGATTTCTTATTGTGTATTGATACTAGATGATTATGGAACTATTGTAATCATTTCTTGATTGTATTGACTTTGGATTGACCTGGGACTTGTGCTATTCATATTGAATGGTGATCAGAGATTAGACAATAATATTATAAGTTGAGTATATGAGGACTATCAGATGATATGTTATTAATGCTAAGTATCAGAAGTAACTATTCTATGTTGCAGCTATTTGAGGACATGTAAGTTATGATTCTACTTTACTTAAAGATTAGAGTTCTTGATAATTAGATGGTACATGGACTATTTCAGAGTTGGACTGTGATTTGGGCTGGACTTGAGGTATAGAGGACAGTTGACATATTTTATGTAGAGGACCTCTTGACTTGATATTCTCTCATTGATAATAACTTAGTTGATAATTCATTCAGATATTGAGGTTGACTTGTTACGATGTTCTTTGAGGATGTCTCCTATTCAGATATGATTGGAGTATGCGTTTGACTTGTTGATCTTGAAGACATGCATAGTTATTGATTACACCTATTGATAGAGATTGAATTGTGACGATGGTAATCTAGTCGATATTAGCAATCTATACCTTGGAGTTGATAACAGTTAGTAATTGATCTCAGTTATTGGTGGTTATAGGACTAGAACATATTGGTGTTGAGTGAGAGGATTAATTACAGATTCATTGATATGGTAGTTTACCATTTTGGCTTACACTGATACGGACTGATACTTAATGATTCATGAGAATTATATTGAGACTATAAGTTGATGGATTAGTTATTGATATCTCTTGAGTATGGATGGGTGAGATTATGATCAGCTTTATTTGAGACTGTTTATTGAGCTGTAGCTAGACTGTTACTGTTATTTTATCCATGTTATTGAAAGTTACTGGGAAATGAATGTTTGACCGTAACCACGGTACAGTCCTGTTGTTCATCGTATACATGGTTACTATTACTGTTACTGTTACTGATATTGTTCACCGTGTATACGATTACTGATTGACTATTGCTGTACTGTTACTGTTACTGTCACTGTATCGTCCCAGTACTCTGGATAATATTGTCATTGACTGGTTTAACTGAATTGAATAAATAATAATGTAAATGGACAACTTACACTGGGATTGGGGAAATTGATGGAGGAGACAGCGTCTGTATTTTGGGTGGACCTAGGATACAGGTTGCGCAGCCGACTGAGGGTTCCACTGCAGGGTTCCTGGGGGATGACTGACATCCCATCTGTTACTGTTACTGTTCCACTGTTCATACAGTGAGATTACTGTTACTGTTACTGTTACTGAGTACCTAGCGGTACGGCCTGGTTCAGCGCCAGGAAACTGAGGCCGTGGTCCCGGGTATGTACGGGACCCACCTAAAGCATGGACAATGTCTCTTCTGTTAATTTCAATAACTTAGGACTCCGGTTGACACGAGTAGTAGGCGTAGTATGAGATGCGTCTATTACAGGTGGCAATTGGTGTTCGCTGACATAATAAATGAAAATAAACTGTTAATGCATTGTGACTGACTATATCACCTGACTGTACATTTATATCACTGTGATAGACATGTGACTATAACCCTGACCAGACTTGGATGCCAACCTAGTGACACGTGATAGATTACACGCCTTGACATTGATTGCTTGTTTACTGTTATGACAGTTGTCTTCTACCTTTATTCGTGTTGTTACCATGTATTTTATTGTTCAGTTATTTATCTTATTATTTAGTTTCTTTTATCCGCAGTTGCTCTTATTACTACTTATGCACATGGTTTCTTCTGCACGAGTTGTTTCCCCTTTTCACACACACTCATTATGGTCGCGTTCTGACGACCCTGGATTTGCACGTCCAGCTATTGGACGATTGTCTTATTGTGCAGGTGTTCGATGAGTTGGTACACATTGCGAGGAGTTGGACACTGTCTCCCTCTCTTCATTTTGGTACCCTCATTTCTCCTTTATTCCTGTTATTTCATGACACTATCTGTATTGCTTTCAGCTGCCATTTTCTTCCTGTCATTCATATTGTTATCATGTGTAGCTTTTATATGTCATATTGCAGTGATTTTATGGTTTAGATTATAGCTTGTTCAGGTTACAATTTAGGCTTAGCGCGTATACGTGGGGTATTTCCCTTGCGTATAGGCGTCGCCATAACGACTCCGTATCTTTAGGATCGGGGCGTTACAGAGTGGTATCAGAGCCTAGGTTTTCGACTTGCGATCTTGAATTTTGACTCTATTTTCGCAAGAGAGACCTAGTTCTTACCGGTAACTTGAATAAGTTATACTTACACTGCAATATACATATACTATCCTCGTGATAATATTGACTCCATTTGGAAATTGATCGTCATCCCTTCGGAATTCCGTTCTTGATCTGTTGATATTCATGATTCCAACACTTCAATTAGAGTGATTTGGATGTCCATCTTAATTTCGTCCTTCCTTTCTATTCATTCCTCCTGATTCTATCTCTTGAGATTGGTTACTCCTTGTTGAAGCCGGTACCAGAAATCAGAGCGCACAGCGGATGCGTGGTGAAGTCTTGATGCAGTGAGAAGTGGTGTGGAAGCTTCATCTTCTTCCTAATTTGATTTTTAGCATTCCCTACCTTATCGAAATTTCGAGGACGAAATTTTTATAAGGTGGGTAGAATGTAAGATCCCTAGTTGAAAATACTGTATTTTTATTTTCCTAAAGTATTTATTTTAAATTTACAAATCATTTTTTTAATCAACTTAATTTATTATTTTCTTTCTTGTGATTATTACTATTATTAAATATGAAAATTATTTTTAAGATAATGAACGGTATTTTAGCTTTAAATATTATTACCATTTTTAATTATCGACATTTTTAGTTACTTATTTCTATTAGTTTTATACTTACCATTATTATTATTATTATTATTCTATTATGATTATTATTTATTGTAATTACTATTAGTGTTATCCTTATTTTTATTGTCGGTGCTTATTAATTATTATTAGTGTTAGTATTATTTTATTTATCTATTCTAATAGTTGTACTATATTGGTTGTGATAGTGATTAATTCTATTATTAATACATTTGATAATTATTTATTTTAATTTAGTGCTGCTATTATTGTTGTCATTATTATTATTAATTAGGATTATTATTATTACTTGGTAATAATTACCATTACTAATTAAGGTTATTGTTATTATTTATTATTTTTAGTAAGAGTTATTGAATTTATTATTAGTACTATTTTGTATTTATTACTATTATGACTACTACTATTATTATGACTTGAATGTTTATATTTTTAGTAATAGCATTATTCCTTTCCCTTGTATCCTTGATCCTACCCATACCCATTTGGAGTTCAAGCCCATACCCATTGGTGATCCAATACCCATTACTCTATTTGGATTCTTTACCCATTATCTTGACTACCCATTAACCTATTTGGATCAAACCCACTACCCGTTACTCTATTTGGATCTAACTCAACCCAATCCAACCCGAAACCCATTAACTAACACATCCTATATATAATCTCAATACTTAACCCTAATCTAAACCTAATCTCTATCTTTTTCTCCTCCCACATCCAGCCGCCACCACCAACGCACTCCTCATCTCCCCTCCATGTTGCCGTGTCCAATATCCACCAAAGCAAAGGCATCCAAGTCTCCTTCCAGTGGCGGCCACCGAGCCTCCACGCCCTCTCCCATTTGGTGTGCACCTAGGACCCGGCAACAGCCCCATGGCCGAGCTCAGCAGTCCCAGATTCCCCTCCTCTCCTCTGCAGCCATGAGATCACCACCATGGCCCAACAGTCCAAATACATTACCTGGATTTTGTTTGACAAGTGGAGGAGTCCCAGATTGCTAGGCAACTTTGGAGGTCTGCCTATTGCAGCCATGTGCTGGAACATTGTAAAGTGGGAGCACTTTGGTGGGTAAATTCTGCTGCATTTTCTGGTTTATCCTTTTTAAAAGTATAGGATAAACAACAACAGAGCTTCTTCATGCCCAGGCCGTGAGTCCCCTTCCTCTCTATTCATTTTTTTTTCATCTTTAATTATTTGTGTAGATTGTTATGAATAGTGTGTGAGTAATTTTGATTGGTGTGTGTTTTATTTCATGTGCAGCAAATATCCTTTCTCCGAGCCATTTTTCGGCTCTCCGCGAGACGCCGCTGATCGACGTCGGCGAGCGCGAATGCACCCCACGCCCTTCGCGGCAAGTTTCTCTATCCAACGACGCCCTCCGCGGCCCCGGATGCCTCCGTCGGAGCCTCCGTCAGCGTGCCGCAAGGCACCTAGTTGTGTGAGTAATTTTTCCCCCTTTTCTATTTATTTCCCTTTTCATATATTATATTGTGAGTTTCTTTTTACATGCTTGGGTGTGTTGTGTAAATATTTGCATGTTGGTGGGTGAATTAATGTGCATGCATGGGATGTGAATTATTTAATATGTATAGGTATTTATAGTTAATAATAGATATTTATTAATTTAGATATTTATGCATGGTATATAATTATGCATGATTTTATTCTTTAATCATTTATGTGTATATTTAGTGATTAATAAATGGGACTTAATTAAATTGGATATGTTTGCATTAAATTAATTAATGTATAGGTATATTTATTAATTTGGATGCATGCATGTGTTTATGTATAATCATGTATATGTATGCATGATTTATATGCATGTGTTTCTATTCATTTGTGTAGATGGGTATGTCATTTAATTAAGTGTATGTACTTATATTAATATGTGTTGGCATTTATTTAAGTATGCATGTATGTATGTATATGTATACTCGTATATGCATTTTAGTTAATAATAGGTATTTATTAAATTGGACATGTATGTATGTGCATTCTTGTTTATGTACGTGTACACGTATATGTTCGTATGCACGTGTGGGTGTTTAGCGTGTATTTATAATTATTTGTATATATTGGTTGCGTATTACAGCATTTTGGATTTGTTTGGTGAGATCCGGACCAGCGCGCAGGCAGCGAGCGAGCGGCAATTCCAGGCCGTTCCGGCGAGCGCGAGATCCCCAGCTTGCAGCCAGGCCTTCCCCAGTACCCTGGCTACCGTCCTATGCAGTCCGACAGCGAAGACCGGCACCACAGCGACCGTAACGGCGACTCGCCCGGTAACGGTCAGATTTCCCGATGTGAGTGTCTCTCTCTCTTTCTCTCTCTTTATTTATTAAATGATCGCAGATATTATTTTATATGTGATGTAAATTGTTGAGTAGATTTCTTATGTTACATGTTTATGTGTGGAGATCATCGAGCGTGGGGGTGGACGGTCATCTCCTGTTATTTTACATGTTGGGTGTATAGGGATATGATATGCATGATTATTGATACATGTTAGAACCCTCATGTTTGTCCTATGTATATCTAGAGTATTGTTGTAGACATATCAGGATGTAGCATGAGGGTATTTGAGATGGATATTGGTGGTAATGACTTGATCTAATAGAACTTAGATGCATGTATATGTTGTGATACCGAGTATTGGGATATCATGTTTAATCTTAATAAAAGTGTGAACACTTGAGGATTTGGGAATCAGATTAAATTGTTAGAGTGAGAGAGCTGAGCTTGATTATAGTTATATGTTGGTACGCCAATTATTATATCAGATTTCTTATTGTGTATTGATACTAGATGATTATGGAACTATTGTAATCATTTCTTGATTGTATTGACTTTGGATTAACCTGGGACTTGTGCTATTCATATTGAATGGTGATCAGAGATTAGACAATAATATTATAAGTTGAGTATATGAGGACTATCAGATGATATGTTATTAATGCTAAGTATCAGAAGTAACTATTCTATGTTGCAGCTATTTGAGGACATGTAAGTTATGATTCTACTTTACTTAAAGATTAGAGTTCTTGATGATTAGATGGTACATGGACTATTTCAGAGTTGGACTGTGATTTGGGCTGGACTTGAGGTATAGAGGACAGTTGACATATTTTATGTAGAGGACCTCTTGACTTGATATTCTCTCATTGATAATAACTTAGTTGATAATTCATTCAGATATTGAGGTTGACTTGTTACGATGTTCTTTGAGGATGTCTCCTATTCAGATATGATTGGAGTATGCGTTTGACTTGTTGATCTTGAAGACATGCATAGTTATTGATTACACTTATTGATAGAGATTGAATTGTGACGATGGTAATCTAGTCGATATTAGCAATCTATACCTTGGAGTTGATAACAGTTAGTAATTGATCTCAGTTATTGGTGGTTATAGGACTAGAACATATTGGTGTGAGTGAGAGGATTAATTACAGATTCATTGATATGGTAGTTTACCATTTTGGCTTACACTGATACGGACTGATACTTAATGATTCATGAGAATTATATTGAGACTATAAGTTGATGGATTAGTTATTGATATCTCTTGAGTATGGATGGGTGAGATTATGATCAGCTTTATTTGAGACTGTTTATTGAGCTGTAGCTAGACTGTTACTGTTATTTTATCCATGTTATTGAAAGTTACTGGGAAATGAATGTTTGACCGTAACCACGGTACAGTCCTGTTGTTCATCGTATACATGGTTACTATTACTGTTACTGTTACTGATATTGTTCACCGTGTATACGATTACTGATTGACTATTGCTGTACTGTTACTGTTACTGTCACTGTATCGTCCCAGTACTCTGGATAATATTGCCATTGACTGATTTAACTGAATTGAATAAATAATAATGTAAATGGACAACTTACACTGGGATTGGGGAAATTGATGGAGGAGACAGCGTCTGTATTTTGGGTGGACCTAGGATACAGGTTGCGCAGCCGACTGAGGGTTCCACTGCAGGGTTCCTGGGGGATGACTGACATCCCATCTGTTACTGTTACTGTTCCACTGTTCATACAGTGAGATTACTGTTACTGTTACTGTTACTGAGTACCTAGCGGTACGGCCTGGTTCAGCGCCAGGAAACTGAGGCCGTGGTCCCGGGTATGTACGGGACCCACCTAAAGCATGGAAAATGTCTCTTCTGTTAATTTCAATAACTTAGGACTCCGGTTGACACGAGTAGTAGGCGTAGTATGGGATGCGTCTATTACAGGTGGCAATTGGTGTTCGCTGACATAATAAATGAAAATAAACTGTTAATGCATTGTGACTGACTATATCACCTGACTGTACATTTATATCACTGTGATAGACATGTGACTATAACCCTGACCAGACTTGGATGCCAACCTAGTGACACGTGATAGATTACACGCCTTGACATTGATTGCTTGTTTACTGTTATGACAGTTGTCTTCTACCTTTATTCGTGTTGTTACCATGTATTTTATTGTTCAGTTATTTATCTTATTATTTAGTTTCTTTTATCCGCAGTTGCTCTTATTACTACTTATGCACATGGTTTCTTCTGCACGAGTTGTTTCCCCTTTTCACACACACTCATTATGGTCGCGTTCTGACGACCCTGGATTTGCACGTCCAGCTATTGGACGATTGTCTTATTGTGCAGGTGTTCGATGAGTTGGTACACATTGCGAGGAGTTGGACACTGTCTCCCTCTCTTCATTTTGGTACCCTCATTTCTCCTTTATTCCTGTTATTTCATGACTCTATCTGTATTGCTTTCAGCTGCCATTTTCTTCCTGTCATTCATATTGTTATCATGTGTAGCTTTTATATGTCATATTGCAGTGATTTTTATGGTTTAGATTATAGCTTGTTCAGGTTACAATTTAGGCTTAGCGCGTATACGTGGGGTATTTCCCTTGCGTATAGGCGTCGCCATAACGACTCCGTATCTTTAGGATCGGGGCGTTACAGTTTTATCACAAAAGTTAACAAGAAGGGAATAGCATATGTACCTGAAGTTTTTTTTTTGGTGCCCAGAAAGTTTCAGAAATGCATTTATACCAGTGACTGAATATCTTTATACCCATTTTTTTTAGAAATATAGCATATTTCTCAAACTTTTAGCTTATTTCTTACAAAAGGGTAGCTTAGTTTCTCAAAATGTAGCCTAAGTGGCAGAGAGAAGGGATTGCAACTTGCAAGTGGAGGCAATCTCTCCCTTGACCCCAACATTTCTTTACCACATAATATTTCTTCGGAACCATTTACATTGTCCCCTCCATATATATGTTGTGAGCACTTAGCTTTTCACCTCTAAAACTTCTACTTACTTTTAACATCTAGCGACATTTGTTACACCAGCAGTTGGCATCAGCTATTTGAATGCTCTTAAAAGGTTACAAATTACTAGGTGATCCTTGAACCAAGTGACGTGCCATTGCAGGACAAGTAGACAACTGTTAATAGAACATGTGATGAGGTGCTAACAAGTTCTCATGATTGCAGTCAACTTCCCTATACACTCATGTCTTTTGGTCCCTTGCCATCAATCTATTCTTCCTCCCCAACTACTAAGCAGCAGCCGGGGCCTTCCCCCTCTGCACATGTTCTCTAACCCAACAGTCTCTTTTCCTTTGCCGGATAGGCTTTGACATAGTTCAATACTCCTACTCCCAGATTCAAATACTTGTTTAAGAAGCAATCTGCAATAGCCCTTCCTTTACCTTCTTTTGAAAGCCAAGCAAGCAGAAAGAGAAAAAGTTAACTGGCATCCTTCATGAGAATAGTTGTATGAAAAATGCTTTGTTTGAAACTTCATGGGCATAAAAGAAATTAGTTTCAAACTTTGGGCACAAATGCACTTTTCCATAATAAAAATAGTAAATTACATAAGCACAGAATCTTTTGAAGAATTTCAATGTTAAAAAAATAAAATATTTGTTATCATCACCACCGCCCTATCTCACTAAAATGGTGTTATGTGTGGAACACAATTCAAGGTCAAGGAACTCCAAGTGTAAGACAGAATTAAGTGCTGGTATCTCCAAGTAACACTAGAACACAACGTGATTAAATATAAGACCATTTACATTAATTGTATAATATTGTCATCCCTCTTTCAATCATAATATATTTTTCCCATTCAAAAATAAATCATTTGGTTCTTTCAATTATTTTGTCTTAGTTAGTCCATGATTATAGTGTGTGTGTGTGCGCGCGCGCGCGTGTGCGTATGTTAAGCCAGAAGATAAGAGTAGGGTTTCACTTGCAATCAAGAAATGACACAAAATATATGATATACTGTGTGATAACTACCTTGAAACAGCATAAGCATAGCCAAACCTGTTCTCGCTTCTCGATTAACAATATGAATTTCAGAAATGGGCCCACAATTACCAAAGGCAACACTGAGATCATTCACATTTGTTGTTTCACGCAGAAACTTCACCCGCGAGCAGTGCTCAAAGGCACTCATTTGATCATTTGGTGTTGCATCTGGATTTAGCCTTTGCGATGAACTACTCTCTGCACTCAAATCCATTGCCTTCTAATTTTTGCTCAGCTTAGAATTCCTACTTCCAATCTCATTTTTACCAGATTGTTTCTCTTCTCCTCTGTCATCTTTTGCTGCCAGACTAGAGCTATTTGATTCCCAAAGCTCATGTCTTCCCGTCTGCACCTCAGCTTTCCGAACCTTGGCTTTATCACGCTGGCAACCCCATTAGTGTTCCTTGTTCAAACTTGGAAGTTTAAATACTCCGTCCAATGATTCTGATTTGTCAGCTTTCTTTGGTACCTCGAATATTCGGTTGATCAGGCCTTGTGTTTCTGGTTCCTTCATATTCAAGGAACCATCTCGTGCCAGCTTCTTTTCATTGGTTAATTTATCTCGTGAATCTTTCTGATTCTTTTTGAATATATCGACCAAACTAATGACATGACTGTTGTCCTTCAATTCTGAACTCTCACGTTTCAGAGTGTCAACCTTTGGCCTCTTTAACTTCTTGCCTTTATCTGTCTCATCATTGAAAAAATCAAGTATAAAAAATGCCCTCCTTTTCAGATGCTCCAGTGTCTGCAGCAGGAAATTCTCTTTGCTGATGGGGAATCAAATTCCTCTCTCTCTCATATGAATTAGGTTTTGTTAGCTACAAGTCATACGAGTGCTTATTAGAAAAAGACGCTCTAGTACTTTCTTCATCCTCTACAGTATACCTAGTTGACCGCTTATGTTAGATAGCTGCTGGGCTAAAACTGTCGTAGACAACGCAAGAGCCTCCATTGACAGCTCTGTTTGTTTGGATTCAGGAAGTTCTGCGTTGTCTGAAATTTTTCACTAGATATAAATCCTCTGAACTCTTAACCTCTGTATGTGACTCTCCCATATCCAACATCTGTACTGACTGTTCCACTTTGTTTGCATTCAGTAAGCTCAGTATTGTCACAAATGTAAGCTAATAGTAGATCCTTTGTACCTTAGCTTCTGTGTTAAGTGGCTTTTCCGCATGCAACATCACCACTCCCTGCTCCATTTGTTTTGGTTTAGGAAGGTCTGCATTGTCTGAAATTTTATCTAAAGATAGATTCTTGGAATCCTTGATTCCTATGGTGTGAGATTTTTCCACATTTAGCGTCCCTGTCAATGGAACAGACTCTTTCTCAGGTCCATCTAACTTGTCGTTATCCCTATTTCCTTCCATCATAGTAGCCTCCACAACAACTTGCTTGTTAATTTGAGAGGTAGGCAACACCTTTGATTTCATTTCTGTTAGAATACCCTTCAGCATGTACCCAGATCCACCCACCTTTCATGGCCTTCTGTTACTTCAGGGGAAACCACAGAGTGTGATAGCATAAACCTGTAGGAGTGGGGAAAAAGAACATGAAGACTGTAAGGTAATAAGCCACAGCAAAATTGTCAAGAGGCAAAAAAAAAAAAAAAAAACATTCGAACAACAAAATATATGATTCTGCATCATCACATATTCGCTCAGATAAAGTTGAGTACTGTCTGCCACACGATCAGAGTTGATGGCTTGATCAAGGTGACAGAAGGAAAACTCAAACCCTATGGTTTCAAAATGGCAACTACTTATTCAGAAGAACTGGATGCTATTTCATATGTAGACAACTACAAACTAAGAAACAGAATTTAAACAGATATTATAGTTTCCTTTATCATTTTAAAGGAAAAAACCATCAATGCCTGATCAACAATAATCTGGTTTCACTAGTGTGTCTCGATAAACTGGAAATAATATCAATTGCATGTTAACACATAAAATTGCGCAGAAGTCTGTAATGATCCCAGATAGCTTCACAATTAGAAACACCGCAGTTCGAAGAGAAGAACAAGCCAAAAGAGTGGCTGACCGGGACTTAAATAAGCCTAGGTAAAGTTGTTTATTACGTTGCTCCTGCAATTAAATTTACCAAATCCAAACTGCAAAATTATAAATCAAAGTGTATTTAAGTATAATAGAAAGTGCATATAAACTCAAGTCCTGAAGAAAATTAGTGACCTAAATCTAGGACTTCATGGAATCAAGTTCAACAACACCCAGCAGACAATAATTACTGGGATAACCCCCAACCTAGTTGCCAGAAGAGCCATTTAGATTAGCCTCTTAGTTCGTTTATAACTCAAATCAAGACAAACAATATAGCAAAAGTTTCTTTAATAGAGCATCCATGGGACCATTTCCTTTATATTGCAACTCAAACTTCATACAAATGACCTGAACCTTTTGTTCTCTATGAAACATTATGTGGTCTAGACATCTAAAGTTAGAGAAAATTTGACATGGAACAGAACTGCCAGTTGGAACTGCAGCATTAATGATGTAATACAACCTAGATCACAATCATCTTCAAATCGAAACTAGGGCTTTAAATTTTGAAATTGAGAAAAAGATAGAATTTCGGGTTTCTACCATTTGCATGGGCTTCACACCTAAAACTCAAGAGCAAATAAATTCTAGAATTTAACTAGATATTTGAGGAAAGCTTTAATTATTCAATAATATCAAAGTAGAGGTCTGGTAGCCCTTTATAGGCTTTATAAGATGAGTACTAATCGATGTGGTACTAAATACACACAAAGAGAAATACAACTAAGCAACTAAACTAAGAAACTGAACTAAAATAAAGTAGCTAAGACCAAATGAAAATGGCACGTCGTCTCCTCGTATAGACTCGATCGAATGATGTGATGTCCTCATCATTTTCCCTGGGGTGGGAAAAACACGAACCTGTCGGATGTATGATAGGAGATTGTTGTTGGTTGTGGTAATGCTCCAACAGGTCAGGATCAAGCTACCGGAAGTTCTCCTCAGTAATCTAAGAATTTTCTGAATCAACTCTCTTTCTACTTCATAAGATAGCATCGCGTTCCTCCATCTCTAGTAGAGACAATCTGATCCTCCAAGATAGAATCTATATTTTCTTCTACATAGGAAAATTTTGGAGGAAGTTGAAGTAGTAGGGGCTGCCAGAAAGAGGGTCCTGGGTAGGCTCATCCACGAATGGATCAAAAGGGGTATCAAAAGTATATCTATATGGGACCATGTTCTCAACATTAAAAGTGCAGCTGATGCCAAAGTTTGGTGAGAGATTCACCACAAAAGCGTTTGATTTGATCTTCTTGAGAATTCGGAATGGTCCTGCGCTTCGCGCGCGTAATTTCTTCATGGTTCCTGGAGGAAACCGTTCGGGTCTCATGCGGACCATCACATAGTCACCAACATTAAATATTCTTAATCTACGATGTAAATCAGTAGAAGCTTTATACTCAACATCATTTTTCATTATCTTCTCTCTAATCTCCTCATGTAGTGCACATATATGAGATGTAAATGTCGATGCAGAATTTGATACCCTAAAATGATGATGGGCTATGGGAACCAAATCAATTGGTTGTCTAGGTTTAAAGCCACTTCAAATGAACTAAGACCTGTAGTCATATTGACATAACTATTATATGCAAATTCGGCTATAGGCAAGATCGGATTCTCAAGTTTTTTCCAACGAGACACCTAAGGAGATTTCCTAGGATTCGATTGACTACCTCGGTTTGCCCATCAGTTTGTGGATGAAAGATTGTCGAAAATTTCAGTTTAATTACTATCTTGTGTCACAACATTTGTCAGAAATAGCTAACAGACTTAATGTCCCTGTCAGACACCATGGTTCTGGCAACCCATGCAATTTAACGACATTATCAAAGAAAATGATAACTACCCGGAATGCATTCAATGTTTTAGAGCACGGAATGAAGTGAGCCATTTTGAAGAATTTGTCAACCACTACTAGGATAGAGTCATACTTTTTCTATGTTTTTGATAATACTAGTATGAAATCGGAGCTCATGTCCTGCCAGGGGCAATGGGGTACAGGGAGAGAAGTGTAGGGTTTGGCATTCTGTTTTTGTTGTTTGGCCAGTTGGCACATGCGACACTGGCCAACGACCTTAGCAATATCCTTCTTCAAGCTCGGTCAGCAAAATCTATACTCAACAGCTTCAATCATCTTATTCTGGCCGAACCTAGACCTCCTGCATGCACTTCCTAAGAGAGAAAGTCCCTGATGGACGTACAGGGAATACATAACTTAAGGAACCTGAATAAATATCTGTCTTGTAACAGAAATTCACCCATCTCTCAAACAGAACCGTCCCGTAACTCGACATATATTTCCCCAAAGTCAAGACACGATTCATACTCCTCCCTCAATCTCTCGAACCAGTCACTTATGCGCTCATAACTATCAAAATCATAACACGCCGGCTGAGCACATCGACAACCTTATTTTCAACTCTTGCCTTGTGCTTGAGGACAAACGTGTAGTCCTGAAGGAACTCCACCCACTTACTATGTCACACATTTAGTCTCTTTTGGGACTTGAGATATTTCAGCGCCTCATGATCCGAATACAACACAAACTCTTGTGGTAGCAGATAATTCCTCCAATAGCGCAATGTCTGCACAACCACATAGAATCCTTGTCATACGTGGAGTACCGTTGTCGGGCGTCATTTAACTTCTCGCTGAAATAGGCGACATGATGGTTTTCTTGACTCAATACATCACCTATCGCTAGCCCTGATGCGTCACATGTTACTTCAAACACCTTCGAAAAATCTAAGAGACGCATAACAGGGGCTTCGGTCATCATTCTCTTAATCTCGATAAAAGGCCTGGTGGCGGCAGGAGCCCACTGAAATCCTTCACTTCTTTAAACAGTTAGTTACTTGTGCCATAATAGCGCTAAAGTTTTTTTATAAATCGATGGAAAAAAGTGGCTAACCCATGAAAACTCCGAACTTCTCTGATTTTTGGGGTTGCGGCCACTCGATGATGACTTTCACCTTCTCATGATCCACAGAAACTCCCTCGAAAGAAACAACGAATTCTAAGAAGACAATCATGTCTGTACATAAGCACATTTCTTTGGGCTTGTGCAAAACTTCTCAGCTTGGAGTGTGCGAAGAACTTGCCTCGGATGATCCACGTGTTGCTTCTGATAAATCAATATACCGTCAGAGTATACAACTACAAATTTACAGATAATCACCAAAACAATTGAGTCATCACTCTCATGAAGGTGCTGGAGCATTAGACAATCCAAAATGTATAACCAACCATTCATATAACCCGTACTTAGTTTTAAACGCAGTCTCCTATTCGTCCCCCGGCCAGATTCTAATTTGGTGGTGCCCACTCTTAAGATCAATCTTGGAGAAGATTGCAGCACCTGTCATCAGATTCAGCATATCATCAAGACGGGGGATGGGAAAACGATACTTGACGGTGATTTTGTTGATAGCGCGGCTATCCACGGACGTACGCCATGTGATGTCCTTCTTTGATGCCAAAAGTGTCGGAACTGCACACAGGCTCAAACTTTCTTTGATGAACCCTTGTCAAGTAACTCTTCTATCTTTCATTGTAACTCCGTATGCTCGGCAGGATTCATTCTGTAATGGGACAGGCTTGACAAAATTGCTTCTGAGGCCAAGTCAATGGCATGTTGATTGTCTTTCATGGAAGGCAACTCATCTGGCAGATCTTTTGGGAGGATTTCAGAGAACTCTTTTAGGATTGGTGTAATGTGTCCGAGAATCAGCACCTCGATATTTAGCTCAGCCTCTCAAGTCACGAGTGCATAACAAGAAAATCTCTCATTCAAACTCTTTTCAATTTGATTGTGTCTAATTAAACTCATTACCATCTTATGTTTGCCTTTATCACTCTTTATTTCAGGAACTAAATCATCTACTTTTCTTTCCTTTGTCAATCGTTTTACTTATTTTGGGGGTTTCGGTTGATTGGACATCAGCTTCACCTTTTTGCCTTTATGGATGAACGAGCATTGGTTAGTACGTTCATATATGGTCACATCTAAATCGAACAACCACGGTCGTCCTAAAATAATATGACCAACATTCATAGGGAGGATGTCACACCATATATTATCTGTGTACGTGGCAAATGGATGAAAATTTGACATCCTCCTGAAAATCTATGAATGTAGTGTTGATCCATGTAATCTTGTAGGGGTTGGATGCTTCATTGGTTTCATTCCCAAGGTGGCGATTAAATTCGACACAACAACGTTAATGTAACTGCCACTATCCACTATTACCTGTTGGGTATCAACGTCAGCCATATTGTAAGGTTGAGCTCTCTCTCGCCTGAGTGACCTAGTGTCATTTCACGAATTGTTCTCCTCTGTGGCTCTCCTATGATTGGTTTCTAGCCTATCAAGTCGAGTTGCTAGATTTCTATAATTGACATCAATCTGGTCTCTAACTTATTGTACTTATTGGTCCATTTTTTCTATCTTATCAATGATTGTGTTAAGTGTATCCTAAAGATTAGGGTTCATTGATGCAGAAGTTTCTCCTACGGAAAAAGTTCTGCCGCTTCTAGTAGGTATGCAAGTTCCTAACTAATCTTAAATGCAAACTATCCTAAAATGAGATGTATGTTATGCAGAAGTGAGGGATTAGATCAATGATAAATAACTAACTTTAAGCTATTTAAATTAACATGCAATTAAGAAAATGTAATGTAAAGACAGTGATAAAATACACGTGCTAACACAGTTAATTTCAAATTTGGTCAAGTGATCACAAATTAAAACTAATTTAATTGCACAGTTAATATCAAGTCAGGTTACCACTCAAGGTTAGAATCACACAACTCACTATATAGTAGGCAGCAGTTAATAGGTTCTACATTGCGATAGATTGAAAGAGCTAACTACCTCAATTAAATGGCAAAAATAACTGAACAGAATCTTCAAAAAATTAACTGAGAGGCGGCCGAAGCTCAAACTTGTATGTAACTACTGTTGACGCATAGTACTGATCGTCACTAATCCGCTGCTTCGAAAACGGCTCTATTTGGGCTTGAAAAGAGTTCTGAACAGCCTTCGGAAGATCTGAACTGAATCTAAATTGTGCTAAACTGAACTCAGTGAATCAACTTACTGAGTCGACTCGGTTATGACTCGACTGAGTTGGCCGAGTCTTCTGTACTAGGTTGGATCCAAGTGAAGGGTCGGGTTTGGGTTGGATTCGGCCCAACTTGCCTATGAGTTTCAATCCCAAACCCAATAAGAGATGGGTTGGGTTATAAAAGCAAACCCACAACCCAAAGTTATGTTCCTCCACTCGATCTCAGGCTAGGTCTTAAGAAGCCCTCAGCGGCGGCGGCAGGTGATCTAGGAGTTTATCTCGCCAGCAAGCAAGGTGGGAGATCTGTTGTCTACGGATCCCCGCGTGGAAGTGGCTGTGATGGAGCTCGACTGCGGTGATTTTAAAGTCTCCAGTGGTGGCGATGCTAGAGATCCGGCACTGGCGGCGTCTGGCGAGACCTGGGTTATGTCGGAGGAGGTTGAAGGAGCTCCGGGGTGACGAATTTGACCTAAGTAGCTCCAGATCTGAGCGATTCGGCCGGAGGTGGAGAGAGCGGCGACGAGATGGATAGATCTATGAGGTGGAGATGACCGGAGATGAGATCGAAGATGGTGATGATGTTGTTGATCGGAGGTGGTACTGTTGATCTATGTGGAGGTCTCTTCGGAGTTGAGAGAGATCTACGTCAGAGAAGGCGGTGATGGAGGCATTGTCACACCGGAGGCGTGAGCGAGGACCTGACTTCGTCTTCGTTGATTGAGCGATAGATCTGGTGTAGGAGGGAGAAAGGAAGGGGATCTGGGTGTAGGAGATGCGGTGGTTAAGTGAACTTTGATAATGCTGGTGATAGATGATGGAGGTGGTGGTGGTTGGCGGTGATTTGGTGGGCGATGTGGTGCCGTGGAGGCGGGGAGGATGGCGGAGGGTGATGGCACCACGGCGAAGCCCTAGGGTTAGGGCTTGTGGGGAAATGAGGTTGGAAAGAAGAGATGAACAGTGCAGATTAGATTTTTTAGGGATTTTTGAAGTGTTTTTTTGGAATTTTGGCTACGATGTATTTTTTTGGGACTGGATCTAGGGATTTGGAATATGAGAAAAATTTGGAAAGGAAAAATTTTGAAGGGATTGAAACTAAGGCTCTGATATCAAATTGATGTAATACAACCTAAATTGCAATCATTTTCAAATCAAAATTAAGATTTTAAAATTTGAAATTGAGAATAAGATAGAATTTCGGGTGTTCACCATTTGCACGGGTTTTGGTGTACACCAAAAACTCAAAAGCAAATAAATTATAAAAATTAAGAAAAGATTTAATCATTCAATAATGTTAAAGTAAAGATGTGATAGCCTTTTTATAGGTTTTACAAACTAAGTACTTCTGAGAAATAACCGATGTGGTACTAAATACTCACAAAAGTGAAATATAACTAAGTAACTAAACTAAAATAAAATAGCTAAGACCAAATGAAAACGGCACGTCGTCTCCTCGTATAGAGTCGATCGAATGGCGTGATGTCCTCATCAATTAACCTATCTTGTTTCGTGACAGAACCAAGTTGGATGTGTTCATGGACCATATTCTTAAGTTTAAGATGGTTTGTCCTCAAGATTAGTTCAATTAGCAATATATTCTAGTGTCAAATGACAATCTCCCATCGGATTCTATTATCACTCTGAACTAGGTAATGGTCAGATGGTAGCTCATTGGTCATATATGTAGCACAGACACTTCTAACATGAAGCCATACCAATGTGGGACATGTTGACACCCGTGTCGGATAGGTTGACACACATGTCAGACACCAATACTTCTTGGACACTCCTTGGACATGTATCATAGACTTCTCAAACCAATCCTCAATTGTACACTATAGTTTTTAGTTTAGATGACTTGTTGGACAATTCTTGGACATGTTTTACATTTTTAATACTTCTTGGACACATGTCCACACATCACATGTTTGGGATGTTTAATTGTTTACATTTCAATATTAAAACTATACTTTAGTAGGAAAATATTATCAAAATATTGACTTGTACAGAATTATGATAAGTTTATATACGTCTCAATATAAGAAGTTAAATATTGGGCTACTCCAAACAAAGTTGAAAAGCTCGAGATTATTTCTATTACAAAGTCATAAAATATATGATAGGTCATATTCCTTTTTATACAATTATCAGTATGTTTCTAGACTTTATGATGCATAAACATGTCTATGTAGAGATAGACTTGTGTCATTCTAAAAGGATTCGAGGCCGAATCCTTCCCACCCAAATAAAACCATATAATATCCGAATGCAAGATTCATTCTGTTGAAGTTGATCTACATTATTTCAAGTAACAAAAAATCAAAAATCATGTATTTTGAATATTTTTTCCATCCATCAAGTAGACTCAAAATGAACAGCCAAAATAACATATTGCTTAAATCTACGTCTTTAAACATGCAAATTCTCGATCTGACCATTTCATCATGATCTAAACACTTAAAACCTCTCATACACCAATTTTTGTTAGATTTCAAATATTTTACACCGCTAAACTAACCACCTCACTATTTCAGCCCTTCATTTTGTGCCTACCTGATGATAGGCAACAAGTATTCAAAATACGTGATTTTTGATATTTAGTTACTTAAAATAATGTAGATCAACTTCAATAGAGTAGATCTTACATTCGAATGTCGTAGATTGTATTTGAGTGGAAGAATTTGGCCTAGAATCCTTCCGGAATGACACAAGTCTATCTCTATGTATGTATGTATTTACTCTCTATTATTCTATATACATTTTAGTGTTCACTATGCTCTCGTGCCTTACTTTTTAAAGAATTATTTGTGTGTGTCCATGTCGTGTGTGTGTCTTGTGCATGTTTCCATACTTAGAGTCAATCACTATGTTTTAGCCAAATCTGAAAATTATTGCTTGTTGAGTTACACCAGCAAACTTCTAAAAATGGCAGTGGCATATCCATCTATGCAGAAGATGAGTGCATTTCATACTCTGGACTTCTTTAGGACTATCTACCTGCCTTATATGAGTCAAGACGTTTCTCATGCATTTCTTGTTCCATGAGACGTAGAATGTAGACTATGAAGTCTGATTTCGATATATATCGGCTATATCATGTAGGGTTTTGAGGTACCACATACGATATTAACACTATAATTCAACTGATAGCAGGGTCTATATTAACGATCAATATTGACAATATTAATACTAAAAATCATTGGCCGATACCAATACCAATTCCGAAATTATAAACCATGCTATAAAATAATGAAGCTAAAAGGCGTGTGAATAAAAGTAAATAGAATGAGGAAAGAGAAAAAAGAGGATTAAGATAACTAAAGGATCTGAACCTTTATTGTCATGACACCACACGGGTGGTGTCATACCACCACAAAAATATTACGCATTTCCTTCACAAAGGAATAATTTTCTGAGATTTTAAATATTTTATTCATCAACCCTCCGACCTCCATTCAATACCTTTTACAAAAAAAGCAAATCTTTTATATGAAGGCTTGCTTAATACCTACAACACTAAATTTAAAAAAATATTAAATAAATCCCAAAAATGTGCCTTTATCAGTTAGGCATAACAAGAATATTCGTGATAACTACTAATAACTAAGTTGAGGCCTAAGAAATCTAGTCCTAAAAATTAGGAAATAAAATATATGCCTTATCTATTAGCAATAACAAAAGATTAACTATATATCTTAAAGCTAATAAATGATTCTCTAAATATTTAAAAGATAACCACAAAGTACAAACAACTAAAGATTCATAGAACCTAACTAAACCTTTACTCAAAGCTACAATTACTAGATGGTATTGAATCGGTGAGACTGAAACATGTAAAGCCATAAATGCATGTGATCTTGAATAAATATTGGAGACATTCTCACCCTAATTCAAGTTATTTTCTTGTTAACTTGTCATGCTTCATGCAGGCAAAGGGGTAGGGAATATATGTAACATTTCAAGACATTGCGATAGGCTAAACCAACTCTTATGGGCATATCGTGATTCTACCAAGGAAAGAGAGGTGAATATTTGTTGAAGGACTGGAAGAGTACCAAGAGGTCTATAAAAGCATGAGCGGAATTTGTGAGGAAGAATTGAAAAAGCTTGCAGGAGCCACACAATGTGATTACGAAAGAGGGCTACACAACCCATGTCAATTAGTTGGGACATGTCATATCTAAGTCATACAATTGATAGTGTCTTGCTTTATTCAGTAATTTTAACCTTTTGATTAGATTAATTCATTGGTTAAAGTTTGTAAGAGATCTTAGAGTGCATCTTAACCAGTTAAATTCATGCTGTTTGAAAAGAAGAAACTTAAAGCACATTATAACATAATCGGGTTTCCCTTTCTCCAAATTTCCTCTATTAGATTTGTGTATCTTCTCCAGCCACGCAACTGCTAATAAATAGCATTACTGCAGTGCAGTCAGCAACTAACAACTGAAGAACATCCCTCGTCTTTCTTCCCCCTCACGAAACAGAGGGACTTCATTTCACATGAATAATGCTCGCACTATTATTTTATAAGCAACATGTTCAATGCCTTGATATTGAGATGATATGCTAATAGAGAATATATGCAGGAAGGGGCATTTTAGAAGGGTAAATGAAGAAGTGGAGTATCTTACGATGTCGATGAGCTCTCTCAGAAATTATGAAAACTGAAAAGGTAAGATGGGAATCGTGCAAGCATTTGCACGGTTAATACCATCAAAGAAAAAAAAAAGTAAATATAATCATGTAGGTTTAAAGTTCAAAATCTTCCTAAATGAAGGTAGAGGGGCATACTTAAATTTTTTGCTTCCTATATTTTAGATGAGTGGAGAGGCAATGAGGCATCTTATATAGCTATAGAGACAGATCAGAATAACTATTTGAATATTTTGTCAGCCATATGAGTGGCTATCTATATTAGATATAAAAATAATTTGCATCAAAATATACCATAAAAATATATAGCTTGACAGTAAAACGATGAAATAGGAGGTTTAATCATCTTTCAGATCAATGTTGCCCTTATCTTTGAGTATCAAATTGTATCATTAGGTGCTCCAATTTAAGTAGAAAACAGACAAAAGGGGGTTTCAATATATTATGAAATGCAAAGTGTTGTAGTAAAAGTGTAAAACCGAACAATTATAATTATTCTATACTATATAATTTATGTAAAAGGTGTAGAAGACATAATCCTTTCACTTCTTCCTTACATTCTTTCTGATGAGGAAAGAATGACGACAATGGAACTAGCGAATGAATAAAAAGTATAAGCCCTGCAAAAGAAGCCACGTGACCTCGTCGTCTTACATCCCTCACAAACATGTACAAGACAAAGAACAATGGTATCTTGTCACTGTAGTTGATCCGTCCAAACATATCAGTGCCAGTTTATTCTAACCATGTTAGCACCAGTTCATGTTACATTGAGCCTTCCCTTCTCTTTGCTAAGCTATTTAGAACAAACCCATGTATCTCTATATCAAGGCATCATCAGCTTTCTCTTATACATGCTTTCCATCAAGGAACTCCTAAGCCTCATCAAATTATACTCATTCTTTGATTATCCTCCCTAATTTTATCACACATCCATCTTACCATCACCTGTACCATGACGTTCATCTTGTTTTATTGTACCCTTGGGTGGTGGCAAAAAGAACAATCTGAAGATCAATCTTTTACATTTTACATGCAGGTTTCGTGAGGGGATGTAACTCTGGTGGAGATTAGTGAGTTAATTCCACCTACTAAATTAGAGGGGTCCAAAGGGCGGGGGAGTTCACGGCGTCTCTCCGTAAATGTCAACTTGACCAAATGATTGAGTTCCAATCAAAATTTCCATTATGAGATGGATTCGGCCTAACTTTTAGTAAAATATAATATTTTAAAAGGAGGAAAACTTTTGTATGATTGTAGAACCTACTAATGACTCAGATTTAGCTCTCAAATCCCCTTAACAAAGAAAATGACAAAAACCAAACTTTCCCTTTGTAATATCTCCTAGTCAATAATATTGTATATTATTTTTAAATATTTTATCTGGCTTTACTTAACATTTTGTTAATTACTTGATTTATTGTTATTATTATTAGATATACAAATTATTTCTAAGATATTAACATTGGCTTTATTTATTATTACCATAATCACTTATTAATATTTTAATTACTAGTATTATTATTATTTGTTATTCTTAGTAATGAGTGTTTCATTATGATTATAATTATTATTGCTATCATTATGGTTATTTTAATTATTATTAGTAGTATTATTAACTATTATTGTTATTAATATTATTATTATGTATTGGTATATTGTTATTGATTATTATTACTAGAGTATTATTATTAGTATTTTAATTATTATTATCTACTTCTATTATTACATGGTTAATTACTATTATTATTTATCATCATTGTTATTATTAATATTATTGCCTGAATTATTATTTTCCCTCCTTGCTTCTTTTCCCAACACCTATTTATCTAAACCCGAAACCCACCAACCCAAGAACATATAACCCAAAACTCAATCCCCATAATCCTATCTTAATTCAAATTCAAATCCTAGTTCTTAACTATATAATTCAAATCCTATCTAATCAAATCTTTATCCTAACAAACTAAATCATAAATCTTAACTAATCATAATCTAAATCCTAACAAAAATCATATATATCCTAACTTACCAAATTCAAATCCTATTTTCAAAATTATAACCTCAGTTAATTCTATCCTAACTACTAAGCCAAGCAGTTTGAACCTAACTGAAATTCTTATTTTTAAAATCCCTAATAATCTATAAAAACCTAAACTACTTCTTTTTTTATCTCAAAATAAAAACTATGACCCAACTCTCCCCACCTCTTTTCTTTTCTCCTCAAGCGGAGCACAAATGAAAAAGAGATCTCGAAGTGCAGAGATTGAGGAGCAGGATAAGGAATCAACTCTAAGTAAGTAACCTATTATCTTACAATTTATTTGGTATAAATATTTATTAAAAATCATGTTTATACCATAATTATTCATGAATTTTTAACATTAAAACCAACCAAAAATCTAACAAAAAATACATGTGAAGATATACCGACTAATAATTTTAATTTACATATTTTTCAGAATTTTAACAAAGAATTTCATTTTAAAAAGTAAAAAGAAAGTAAAAAAAGAAAAAAAAAACAGCCGCTACAATCCCTGGCCTGGCCCGGGCCGGGCCTGCCTGGGCTGGTAGTACAAGGCAACATGCCCTGTGCTATTGAAAAAATTAAAGTTCTTGGACCAGGAATAGGCTAGCTTGGTCCGGCCTGGGCTGGCGCAATTATTAAAAAAAGAAAGAAAAAAAGAAAAAGAAAGAATTTACAGCAAGGCCCACTGGCCTGCTTTCCAGCCCAGCTTTGCGTGAGCTTGTATCTCTTGGACCAGGCCCACATGGCAGAACCCAAAATCGAGACTCGTTAACCTGTAGGAAAATAATAAAATAATTAGTTAAAAATATCAAAAAATAGAGAAAATATAAATAATAGTTTAAAACACTTCTACAATCTATAATAAAAATTTTAGAGGAATAACAATATACATTAAATCAAATCACCCGCTTTAAAACCATTTCCCTTAATGTTAGATTCAGACCCGTAAGAAATTTTATTGTTATAAAGCCTTTAAAAAACCTAACAATAATTATAAATTGATTTGATTAAACCTACTAAATTCATGCAATCTAGAGAATCATATTCCAACCCCCAAACTAATTAATCAAGATTAAAGCTCCTTATAACTCTCAAGTAGAACATTCTTTTTTAAAATTCTAACAATCTCTAATGAAATGAACTATGTAGATTTATCGGGATCCTTAAATTTCAGTACTTTAAACTTGTGATCGAGTTCAAGTGAGTGTTTTTTTTTCCTCCTTCAGTTAAACAAAAATTTTGTGATAAATAATTTTATTTTATTATATAATTATGTTACTAAAATTTACTGAGATGATATTTGTAAGTGTTTACTCTTGTATCATTTTCTTATTTACTGTTGTCAGTAGACATATATGTGTTACTCGTATCATTTCATGTGACCATCTGAAATATTTCACCAGTATGATTATCTGTATCACTTCATGGGCATCAGTGAGCGTTCACCTTATTTATGTAGTTGATATGAACGTTTATAACATCATTGCATGTGTAGAGGATTACCACTTTTGATTCTAAACTAGTTTTGAAATACCGTAAATTGTGACTTGAATTAATCTTGAGATTGGCCTAGTTCATATTGTAGATAAATGATATATTTATTTGAGATATTTATCAGACATTTATTTGATGATGTTTCAGACGGGAATTTATTTGGACAATAAGGATGAATTAAATAAGATGTTATCTTATTTCGAAGATTGATTTCTCTTGATGCTTGGATTTATATATATATGGACCTTATATTTTGATATTGGGATATTAGACTTATACCATTTCATATGTAGATATTACCAGTTCGGATTTGGATCTGTCTATGAGATTGATCTTGAGATGATTGGTTCGTGACTGATTTGATGTATATTTTATGTGAATTATCTATCAGACCTGTATTTGGGATAAATAAGATAGGGATTCATTTTTGTGCTCTGAGAGTGGATTGTATATGATGTTACTTTATTTAAGAGACTGATTTTCTTGGTGTATAGATTTTTACATGGACTTATTCAGAGTTGGAGTTGATCTGGGATTTACACTCTTGCATAAGATCTTAATTAGTGATCTGATGAGATTGATTTAGTCGGATTTATAGTTGTGAGTATTTTCCGTTTCACCCCTGATTATATGTTTGAGTACTGATGATCCTGTTGATGATTGAATATCAGGCAGGTAGAGGTATTCTACATTCTATATTGCTTGAGGATGTCTCATTCTTTATTTGTTCTCCGGCATTTGTTGGCTTAGTTGATCGAGAATATGTGATATATATATATATTCAGGCTTCATGATGATTCTTGACTACTTCAGTTGTTGGAAATAGAAGTGATTTCATTGATATCTGTAACCATATTATATGTTCGGAGTTTATGGCAGTTATTGATCGACCTGACTATTAGTGACTTAGAGGGGGATATGTTGATGACTTTGAGGATCAGAGTGATTGCATATTTTGCTTGAATTATTCTATTCATGCCAGCATATTATTACTCATCCTGAATGTCATGATTTACCTGAAAACTTGACTTGTTATACATGATATCTACCTGATAACTATATTGTCAATGTTATCGAAAGTTACTGGGAAAATATTGCTAACGGTAACAACATCCTCCTGCTATACTTGTTACATATCATGTTATCCTGGTATCTTGATCATACATGTTGAGATTGTTATCGTGACTATCGCCGAGTTATACTAGGACCTAAGTGATATGTACATTAATCGAACTTGATAATATAATAATATGATCATTAAACAACTTACACTGAAATGAAAAATTGATGGAGGTGACATCGTCTGTAGTTTGGATGGACCCTAGGATATAGGTTGCGCAGTCGAAAGAGGGGTCCACTGCAGGGTTCCCGTAGGGT